>JAOXYM010000017.1:22618720-22657707 GCA_028567055.1 Leptatherina wallacei
CACACACACACACACACACACACACACACACACACACACACACACACACACACACACACACACACACACACCTATACAGCCCTCAGTGACAACCAAACATTATACCATCTAATTACACACCAAACAGCCTGCAATGCTCTTCTTTACACTGATTAACCCCCAAACACTGTGCCCTTCAATGTCTTCAGTATGTGTCCATTAGTTCCTTGCTCTGCTGCTGTTATTTCTACTCCATCACTATAACTCTCAAACTTCTTCTGTCCTCATATTTCCTTTGTTCCCTTGCTCTTCTCTTTTGTTTAACTAATTTTCTCTGTCTTTGTAATGATTTCCACATTGACAGTTTTGTCTGGATTGCGACCACCAACGCTTAAAAAAAAACTTTAACGAAAACAGACAGACGACACTGAACAGAAAAAGCTGACGGAGTCGCATAGCGCCTGGCAAGTTATCTTGCACTATTCTATGCCAATTAGGAGCGACAAGTGGAAAGCATAAAGGAGGAGATTGATAGTCTGATGAATGGAAAACAGTATCAATTATAATCAGCTGCACCACCCTGATACAGCCCTCCACTTTTCAGCTATTTTAGAAAAAGTGAATGTTTTGTCTACAGATCAATCCCATAGAGTGGTAACTGATGGGATGCATGTCATAAGAGCGCTTTTTTTCAAACCACACCACAGTCTCAAAAGGAGTCTAACAGACAGGTCAACATGTGACCTCTACAGCCACCGAGAGCTAAATTTGAATGAATATCAATGTAATTTTGTAGACTTAAGCAAACAAACAAAAAGTACTGTAATTCATGCTCAAATACACAACTTTTTTCTTTTTGCAGACTTCCAGTTAATGGAATTCTGCCAAATATACACACTATACAGAAGTATAGTAGTGTCTTTACACTAGTTTCTTTGACTAAAGCTGCAACCAGCTGTTGCACATTGACGGAATTACAACCAGCAGTGTGTGTCCGTGTGTTGATGCGTGTGTGTCCAAGACTGCTAGCTATTTCCTGAGCTCTCTGTTGTGATAGCAAGCACAACTGCTTTTCTCTGTTTCCATATAAAAGAAGCAAATTACATTTATGTACTGACTCCTGTGTGGCACAAAGACTGATCCAATTACATTGCACAAGTTTGTGTGTATGTGTGTGTGTGTGTTCATGGGCGACTATACAGGATTATGGGGTTGTGCAAATGTGTATTTGATTAAACTACAGTATCATGTGTTCATCTATCACCGATAAACATGAGTTTAATTTCATTTCTCTCACAACCTATTTTATATAATCAGACAAGTAATGAAGTATTGATGGAGAACAACACTACAAATTAAATCTAATTATATATCAACAAAACCAATGGTGAGATACTAGAGTCCTGAAGGTTTTGTGAATGACTTTTCCATCTTCGAGCCACCTATTGGGTTTCATTAAAGTTAACTTGCACACCACAGTTGGGTTTCCATGGAGTTGAAAAGTGAATGGTAAGTAAAATTTTCAAATGCTGCTTCATAAACAGTATGCATCAGGTTTGTTTCCATTAACTGGTTGGTATCATCAGCGGGTGATGATATAAACCAGATTGCACATGCTCTTGTTCATCATAACATTTTTTTGGAAGTAGCAAAAAAAAAAAAAAAGTAGGGATATTGAGGAAATACTCTCCTTTTCTAAAGCACAACTTCAAAATGTGCATCAAACAACATGGATGGGCATTTTACATCTGTAGAATTCAAAATCATAAATAATTGTGTAAACTAGAAGCACTCAGAGAGCGCAGACCTCCATCAAGCCATTGTAATTTTTGGGCCAATGATTGCGGGCATTATTATTGGGTTAGAAGATCTAATGACAAAAAGATTGCTATCTCCCCATAGTAAAGAATCTTTTAATGAATTCCTGGATCCAGGCGGTGATCCGGATCACCCCAAAATCTAATTACTTGTTCCTTATTCCATTACAGAGATTTCCTGAAAATTTAATCGAAATCCATCCATAACTTTTTTAGTTATGCTGCTAACAGACAGATAAACCAGTGCAGCCAAATACATAACCTGATGCTGAGGAAAAAAGTACAATGCAGAATGTTTCACGTCAGACAGTCAACTGAATTTTAGATCTACTGAATTCTGGTAGTTCTGTGGAATTCAGTTTGTGGAACTTTGGGAATTAGATGAAAATATCCAAAACCTACTAAACTCTGCAACAAAAACAATCTTCTACACGTTAGAGTAAGAAATATACAAACAGAAAATATATTTATTGGTATAGGTCTGGTGAATTTAAGTCAATCCTTATACAAAAAAAAAACAAACAAACAACAAAAACAAAACAAATAAGACTCACTTGGGTGAATTATTAGTGTTCACATGTCCTGAATCAGTGAATGATGTTTTCAATTCCCTTTTCATAATGGTTTCAGTTAAGTCTCCTTTATTGACATTTCACAACATTAGGTAATCTCAGGACGTTATTAAGAGAAAATAAATTATGATAAAGATAGGATGGTAGTCTGAAAGCTTCAGAACTTTATTGAACCAGTAAAATGAAAACTCCAAAGTTTTCTAATGTGCACAGAAAAAGCTCTTTGTGAATGTATATTGTTAGTTTGTTTAAAGCTAACAGAATGATGCCCATAAGATGAATAAGACATAGTGAAAGTATATCTTAAAGTCTTAGATCTTCAAACAGGACAAAAACATTACACATCCAAGAACACAAATGAATGTTTGCAAAGCTATGGACCGTCCAGCAATGAAACCTTTGAAGAGAGCTGAAATCTACTGCAGTGACTTCTGCAAGTTTAACCCTTTAAAGCCTGAGGTCCTGCAGTTGGTGGACTTTGAATCAGATGGTGCCAAACTGGGCCAAAATGGCCAAATTGGAGACCTGTCCGTACTAGAAGCTCTCTAATTTTGTTCTGCTTCGTTTGGTCAGAATTGGCCTTGGCAGAGATAATGTTCACATGTTCACTGATTTGGTAGAGGTTATTTAGGTAAACCTGAAATATTTTCATTTGTGCCATCTTCATTTATTCTTCACCTGTAACATACATAAGGATATCTTAACAAATCTCACAAGTGTTCCCTTTACTGTGACTCAAAGTATTCAAACAGACCTTTTTGTTCCAGAAACATACTCATTTCATTATGGAATTTCTAAGAAGATGATAAAAAAATAAGCACAGGGCTCAGAGCGTTAAAACAGCTTAAATACACAGCAATGAAAGAGTGTCAAAAATACCACCAGACAGGTTTAAGTTTTTATATTTTCGTCCCTTTGCAACACTTTGTTTTCATTTATTTTCTTTTACTCACTAAATTGGGTATGTTGCACAAAACACTACGGTGAAACTCGTTCATTTTCAAGTAATCCTGAGGATACACTTATTTTTTATGGTCTTGAAAGTCAGTGGTGCCAACAGTTCTGACCAGGCTTGTGTATTTTTTTTAGCTTATCTTTCTTAGAACATTATGTTCAGTAATTTGGAACTTAATCCTCCATCACACCAGCTTCTTGCCAAAATCTATAACTGCGAGAAAAACAAAACCATCATTAAAATTTTGATATGAGGCACTTATGGCTTAAATAATTTTATTAAAAGCAGAACTTGGATCGTGACTATTTTCTTTAAGATTGCCAAAAGCAGCAAGAGAGATGACATGACATTGCATTTATGTGTGTTTGGATCCGTGTTAAGCTAATCAGAGTTATTGTCACAGAAAAGCGAGCACAGGTCATTGCGTGTTTGCATGTTGGATATGAATTGTGCACGTATGCAGATTTACTCCTTGTGTAAGCTTGTGTATGCAAGTGTGAGTGAAAGTGGTTTGATCTTCTGCTGGACTGTGTAAAGAGATTTTCCATCCATTAGAGTGGCTACACTCCCAGACACACAAGCATGCACTCCTCAAGGCTAAAGGAAAGTCAGTGTGAGATCCAACAACTTATAACTCAACTTGGTAAATACATAATTGGATCATCTTTTAAAAGATGGGACTTTTATGGGTTTATGTGTGCATGTGTGTGAAATGACAACATAACAGCAGTAAAAGTTACTCACCTACTCAACAGCCCACAGGAAACGCACACGGAGAGCAAACACCAACACAGAAAAGAAAGAAAACAAAGGAGGAAGGAGTTAGTGCAACAATGCAGTTGTTCTTCTCATAGAATACAAGTATTTTGTAAGATGTACAGAGATAAAACCTGAATTCACAAGAAACTGGAAATGCAAATTTAAAAAGAAATGTAGCGAATCTTACATTAACTTTCTCTTCAACTCCATTCAGACAGTAATATTTCATTAAAAAAATATCATTAGCATTTGCTCATTAGTAGTTCATGCCTTCATTTTAAGGCTCATAATGAAGAAGGAAAAAAATGTGTTATTTCAAATATATGATTTCAAAAGATTGTAATTGTGATTTGGAACAAAAGCTGTGTCCAAGAGAGGCTGAGTCTCTGAGCAGGAAAGATGGGAAGATGATTTCCTGTGTAACAAACACCCAAGAAAATCCATGAAATCCTTGAAAATGATTAGACTAGAATACATTTGCATCTTTCTCCTTTTTCCTGTTCTCAATATTGTTAAACGAATCAAGGAATCTTACACCAACACTCTTTCACTGGCATTGCTTCGAGAACATTCATCAACAGCTCATGTAACCACATGGCGAGGGGTTGGAAGATGGAAAACCTGTGCTCTGGACCAAAGATAATTCAACAACAAGTCCAAAAACCTGGCTCTGTGAAGGTATATGATTGCATTATTGTCCTTTGCAAAGATAATCTACATTTCTGTGATCGCAGCATTGAAGCAACACTTTGTAAATATCCAAGATTAAAACTCTATGCCTCTTACTCATTTTGATAGCACACAGACATTCACCTTGAAATTCCCTGGAGCCATAAATGCCCCGAAGCATCCCAGGGCTGAGAAATTGAACTTCACAACTTTTTTTTTTCTTATCCTCCAGCCTGGGGCATCACATAACAGCTGCGTTTTGCTTTATGGCACCATGTCACACACCAACAATCTTGTATCAACACACTGGCCATTAATGACGTGCACCATGACCGATTCAGCAAAGAAACACGAGAAGACATTATTGGAGGAAGCGAGTATAATAAAGAGAGGAAGTGACCAAGCAAGAGATAAGACAAGAGTCAACATCAGACTGACTTTTACTGGCTGGAGAGAGTTAAGAGAAGAGACGGGATGCAAGATAGATGCCGTCGTTAGGGGACACCAAAGTGCAAAAATCTGTCAAAGTTCAGTAGTTTTGCTTTCATGCAGAAAAACTAATTGGGATTAAAGATTATGCTTCCTTCAAGACCTCATGTGTTTTTTAGCAAGACAGTGCAAAACCACATTCTGGACTGGCCTGCCAGGAGTCCTGAGCTGTCACTAACTGGGAATGTGTGCAGAGTAATAAAGCTGTTGCTCAGTTTATAGTGTGCT
Organism: Leptatherina wallacei; assembly: GCA_028567055.1. Taxonomy (NCBI): domain Eukaryota; kingdom Metazoa; phylum Chordata; class Actinopteri; order Atheriniformes; family Atherinidae; genus Leptatherina; species Leptatherina wallacei. Next base: position 22,624,189 of record JAOXYM010000017.1, read on the forward strand.
TGCAGAAAGAATGGAAAATAATAGCAATCAAGGCACTTCATCACTTGTTATCTTCCAACAGCATCTTGTAAGAGTTGCAAGAAGGAATGGCTACATTTCCATAACTTACATCTTATGGCAATTTGGGGTTTGTACAACTATTCCATACCATGCTGAAGGGCATCATGTAAGTGATTACAAACTGAAATGTTTTGAGACAGTATTTGATTTGGTGGCCATATGTGGCTGCCGATCTTGCTTCAATTACTCTATTAATTTAACATGTTTTAATAATATTGCAGATGTAATCATGATGTTTGATGAAACACAAACTGTGTGTATTTGCTTGAATTCACCACAAGCAGCCAGTCTGTCCTGTTCCTCCAGTTACAATCCCACACAAACCATTCACAGGCCCAGAGTATAAGTCTCTGATGCTAAACTGTCTCACACACTGTTCGTCTGGCTATCACAAGCTCATCTGATAAATTTCTGAATCATGGAGCAGTTTTCATTGACATTGCAAAAACTAAACACACGAACAGACGCTGTAAAAACTATATAAACCTCTCTGCTCTGTGTGAACTCTGGATGCGTTCCTCAGCTCCACGTCCCAAATGCATGCGGTGAAATAAAGCTTATTTTATAGTCATTTTAAGTCTTACAGGAGAAGAATGTCAATAAGATTTAGAAATGTAAAGTAAATATAATCAAAGTTTCCCTGGAGGCGACTAATCTGCAGTAAATGTTTAATCATTGCTCTATGATGTGATCTTCAGCAGCCTGCAGCTTTGTTGCGGAAAAGAGCTCTACGTAATGGAATATGAGGACGGTCTCGTGTCTGGCTTACTACTGTAGCTGTGTTTCATGTCTAGCTAAAGCGTGCACACACACACACGTACACACACACACAAACACACACAGAAACACGGCAGTGGTGTCTGCGAGCTGCCTGTGGTCTGGACAGAATCACAGGCTGCGGTCAACACTGCAGTGTCTGGGTTATACACAGTTTACACTTGTCCTCAAACACACACACACTGTGACACTGCAACCGTGTAAAGGGGTGTGCATAACGATTTTGCAGCAGTAAGTAAAAAGTCAGTCTTCTTTTAAACGTAATCTAAAATCACAAATCTCCCTCAAAAGTTTTACAATCTACAACATTCTCCAGCCAAAAATAAAAATCATGGCCGTTAAGGGAGGATAATGTGGATCTTTAAAAATTTGATAATTCATATAACTGCAGTTTTGCAGTGTACACACAAAAACACCACAAATAAACACATTATAATAAAATAAAAATTATTAGCTTTTATTATTTACAAAAATGCTAGATATGCAATCAGACTGAGCTTAGATTTGATGCAAAGTTAACTGCATTTTTCTTTAACTCTTCTATCAAGCAATTTGTTGGTTTCACAACCATTAACATTTATGTTTCAGTCACATGATTCATTGGCACGTTACACTGCAGGTCTATTCATATTACAAGATGTTATGCCTGGTTGTCACATTCAAGACAAATAACTCAAATCTGAAGCAAATTGTAAACTTGCAAGCTGGTTATCAGTTCTTATGAATGAATGCTCCAAAGAGGTGATTTGTGACTGAATGTCTTGCATGTGTCTGGCACATATAGCTACAGCCAATGAGAGAGCATGAAATGAGACCAGTGGACAAGAAGGATGAATCTGCAGAAAAAGAAAGAACAAACATATAAAAACAGGAAAATATTCGACACTATGGCCCGCTCAAGAAAATGAAAAAAATGTGGATGCTGTCAAAGCACCAGTACTTAAGTTTCCGACCATAAAACACCGTGCTTCTGACTTGTTTTGATGGCACAATGAAATTAATCTTCGTTGAGCCGTCGTTGCCCTGTAGCATCCCAGGGCTTACAAGCCACAATTCACACTTTTTCTTCCTGGATGCCGCATGACGTTGCAGGCGAGTTTCGCTTTATGCACCGCGTCACGTTAGCAAGAGGATATAAATACACCGGCCGTTTTGAATGCACACCGTGGCTGATCCAGCAAAGAAACGCAAGAAGACATTATCAGAGAGGGAGAGGAAAAGAAAGCAAGAAAGGGACGGGGCAAGAGATAAGACAATAGTCAAGATGAGACTGGCTTTTACTGGCTTTTTTATGTGTTGCAGTTTTGATAAGGATGATTTTATAGTCATAATGTGTTTCTGCTTAGATATGATGTGAACAACAATACTTTCTGTTCTGTTCATATGACATCCATTTAGATATGATAGTTTTCATGTCTCACTCTAACTCAGGATAATAAAAAACAGGTCAGTGTGTACCAGATAGAAGAGCAGACAGCTGATTATGTAATTACTGATAACAGTTTGTGTGAATGCTATCTTCATTTCTTTATGCTATAAATGGCATGACAGAGAGAAGATTCTTTGAGCCAATATACCGGTATGGCTGAAATGCCTTTCGTCATATTCACTCCCTTAACGATCAGCTTAACAAATCTCAGAAAGACAATTTGTTTGGCTTGATACTTAATCACTAAGGTTTATTAGGTAATGACAAACAGGGATTTCTTTTACAGTTTACAAGCCTGAAACTCTTCATTAGTAGTCAAATGTTTTATATTTGTTTCAATAAATCTTAAATCCACTTCTTTGTAAAATCATGAGAAAAAATATTCCCTGCAGGCAGATGGAAATAAATCATACATTCTGTTGCATACATCATGGCATTTAAAAAGCATTACTTTAAAGCACAGGTGTCAAATTCCGGTCCTCGAGGACCGCTGTCCTGCAGGATTTCAATGTTTCCTTCTTCAACACACCTGACTCAAATTACAACAGCCTATGAAGCTCTGCACAATTACTCATTAATTTGAGTCAGGTGTGTTGGAGCAAAGATACATTGAAAACCTGCAGGATTCTGGCCCTCGAGGACCGGAGTTTGACACCCCTGCTTTAAAGTGTGGTTTCCTTTGTGTCTATACTATATTTGTGCTCTCTGCAGAAGCGATGGGACTCCTGCTTCTAATACCTTAACCTCATTAGGTAATTTAGGTGCCTAAACCTTACCAAGAAGTAGTTTACAACAAATCAGAGTGCAAAAAGTTCTGAATTATATTTGAAATGACAGTTTTGGGAGACAATTTTATGTCGACCATACTCTTCAGCCTTGAGGCATTGATTTTTGAAATTCATCTGTTGAGAATGTGTTCTTAAATTAAGTATTTTTTGTGTCCATTTGCATTGAAATAAAAACAAACATGTCTAAGAACATAAATCAATTGTTTGCTTTTTGTGACTGTTGCATAATCTGCCATGAAACTGCTGGTGTGTGATAGGTGGAGGGGTATGATGAAAGATGTCAAGGTCTGTTTCAGACTTCACATTTGGATACTCAACTTTCTGAACACCTTATTAATCTTTAAACCAATGCAAAGTAAGTTTTCAGCCTTAAAACTGTGCTTTTGACCCATTTTGATGGCACACTTACATTTATTATGCACATTTCTGGGAATGTTGTTGCTCTGCAGCATTCACAAACCCAATTTCACAACTTTTTTTTCCAGCCCAGGACACCACATGACAATTGCATTTCGCTTTACAGTGCTGCGTCACATGCCAGTAACTATAACAACACACTGGCTGTTTTGAATGCTCAATGTCTGATTCAGCAAAGAAACATAACAGAACATTACCAGAGACAACAAAGAAAATATAGAGAGAAATGGGCATAGCAAAGAGAAAAGAGTGAGTATCAGACTGACTTTTACTGGCTGGAGAAAGCTCAGAGAAGAGACAGGATGCAAGACGGACATTGAATTAGCCATCGTTAGAGGCTGCCAAAGCAAAAAAACGAGAAATACAACAAATAGAAAACATTGTATAAAATTTGGTTCTAAAACTAAATAAGCTAAATTTAGCTATATGTAACTCTGGACTCCTTGTACTGATTGCACCACAGATAAAGCAAAAATATCATTTAAAATTGAAGTAAGTTGAAACCAAAAGGTCACACAAATATTCAGTGAGGTTTATTAGTAACCATTCAGGATGACATCAACAAAACTAGTGAGGACCCAGATCTGTTGTGAATCCAATTTGGCTTCGGACTTTTATCTGTCTAATTATAGGGAAAGATGTGGAGAGACTGAAAGAAATAGAAGGATGGCTCCATTTATCTTTCTGTACATTAAGACTGAAAAATGGTAAAGATTCACTTGGCTTGAAGGGAGTCTTTTATCGGTGCTCACAAATGCCTAATTATTATTATTTTTTAAATCTCTGACAGCCTTGTGTGTGGCTTTCTGTACTTCTATATGAGTTCCTCGCTTTGAAAATGTTGTAATCCCTTGCTTGTATAACAGTCTCCAGGTTGTTTTGCCTCTAAAGCAGCATCCTAACAGCTGCTCAGGAATTATCGGCAGAGTATCAGTCTCTTCCCCACTCAGTGTATATAACAGGCAGGGTGTGGTTGTGTAAAGGATACACCTTCCTTATTTAACTGCCCTACATTCCATCTCTTCACCCACGCGCACACTCACACACACCCACCCACAATGCTGTCTGTATAGGAGTAATGACCAGACAATCTCATGTGGTCTTCGACCCCATGAACTTTCATCTCCGTGTCGGCCCAGACCTCCTCCTCCCCGGGGCCCACACTGGTGGAGACTTCGGCATGTGTAAGTGCTAGTTTCTCCCACAGCATCTGGAATGTATTCCAATTTCACCACCGTTTATGGTAGAGCCATCACCGACAGTATGCATGGACATCTATAGAGCTCCAGGTCCCTAGTTCTCTGCATTTAAGAGCCCCCGAAAAAGAGGCCCTAATCAGGGGAGCAGGCAGCCAAGCTGTGCCCCCACAGATGCACCTATTAAAAGGTTTGCTAGCTGGGGTCGTGGCCCTATTTACCGGCTTTGATGGCTAGAAAAGGTGAAGAAAGGGGCAAGCCACATGGGAAAAATGAGACATGAAGGAACTTTGCAGGTGCTCAGAGTCTAATATAAAAAGTTGTGGCTTGCTAAAGTTGGTTTACTTATAAGTCAGACGATGAAGTCCTATCCAGGATTAAAGTATTTAATGTCACCACTGAGTAAACTGTAGAAAAAGAGCTAAGTTTTTCCTAACTGTCTTACATAAATACCACAAGAAAATGGATAAAGTGAAAATACAGACATCAGCAAAACCGCAGAGCTTGCTTGTTATTTGTCCAAAAGCAAAAGTGAACACAGTGAAGCATTTTTAAAAGCATTTATGAAGTGGTTTGAAAATGATAAGTCTTTGGTAATTGTCACAGGAAAATGAAAAAAAGTGCAGCAGGGGCATGAAACACTGGAACAGGCAGGAATATATATACACAGTATAGGTCTTAAACCAGTGTGTTTAGTTAAGCAGCAAGCGTAAGCGATGCATATAAATACACTCAGTGCTGCTTATGGAACGCGTCACTGATTCTTTTTTACACAGCTCGCCTGTGTATCCTGACACAGTTTTTCTATTTGTGGGGGGTTCAGACATTTTCAGATGATTGAGGCCCAGTATTTAGTGCTATTGACATAGTGTAGCATACGCTACATTGTCTCCATCTAGGATTTGTCCTCGGACACTGATATGTGAAAGGGCTGAGTATCGAAGTGAACTCTAGCAAACTTCTAGCTGGAACACAACCATTTTTCCCACAGAGTCATGGCTAAGGAGAAAACGTTAGTTAAAATGAGCAATTTAAAGGAGAAGCTAGGCAACTTAAATGAAAGTAACTTTTCGTGCTGAAAATTTCAGAAATGCATAACACAGAGATAATCTGTGAAATGTTAAAGTCCCTCTGACTCCTCCCAGTGCCTCTAATTTGATTTGCAAAAACCCATTGTGCCTGAGTGAAAACAACCAGTCAGAGTCAGGACTAGACTGTAGTCAATCATTCCTATTTCAACGATCACCACAGTTATTTGTTTGCATGACAGCCTCATCAAGGGAAAGGCTTTAACATAGAGCTGTAGCACAGTAGAGAGTAAGGGTGAGGAGCCTGCAAGTCCTATTCTTTCCGAATTTCAAGCTAAAGCCACTTTTCAAGGTTATCGAATTAGTTTAAATATCATTTCAAATGATATGGCTTCATGATAATTTATAAAAGAAAAGCTTGGTGACAAATTTCCAGCTTTAATTAAAAGTCAGCAAAAGTGCCTCAGCAGTAGGGCAAACTGGGTACAACCATGAGAAAGCTGAATAAAACTTATTAAAAGATGCAGAATATAACTGAATGTCCCTCATAAACTCTTTATGTGGCAACTTGTGGACTGTAAACTTAGAAAAGACTCTTCTTTCAGCGATTTCATGATCATTTTGTATTAATATTCAAAGTCAACAGTCCAGTATGTGCAGTCAATTTCAAGCGAGGTTGTCTTTGAAAATAGTGAGTCTCAAGTTTTGATGACTAAAATCTAAATGTCGCAAAATCTCAGGTTACTTTAGGCCCACTGCTCAATTTTTGAAGGGTCATCAACTACCTATTTATTCATAGCTCCACACAGAATTAATAGTATAAAACACAAATAGACAGTTGTTACCTATCAAAATATTTTTTATATCTCAAAATACATAGCTTATTCTAACAATCTTAAATTGCAGCCACCCAGAGTCTCCGGGCGTGACTGAGGCTTTTAGCAAAATAGATTATAACAACTCTCCTGCAGTTAAACGGCTGCAGGTCCGTTTCTAAACAACCTGTATTGAGGGCAAACCTCCGAGGTTTGAGGTCTTGTCTTGGCTTCTATTTTCAGCCTCCTTACTGACTCCATTTCTGGCTGTGGTCTAGCTACTGAACTTGAAATAACCCTCCCCCTGGCAAGTGAGCACTAAATGCAAAGCTTTGTCTTGTCAACAAGGCTGTTTGTTGAGACAGTTTTTGCAGATTTGCCTCATTAAAGTTCAGCTCTTGCAGTGAGGAGAATAAGAGTCTGCCAAGGAAAGGCAACGGGAGGACGCTGTGTTGTGACGGCAAACTGTGCTGCAATTTATATAAAACTGACTTGACTAATGTGTCTTCTTTGCACTCTATCACACTGTCACAACTTTTGAATTATTACATAACGGAGTGTTTGATAATTGACTTAGGAAGACTGAGAAGTAACACCTAATATGCCATCTTGTACTGCATCTTGTTTCCAGGGATGTGGTACTCATTTTGTTGAATGGAAGGAAATGTATCTTCCTATTAAATTAAAAATTAATTAAGCAACTGATAATTAGATCTGTCGCCATGAGTCTTACCCTAATGTGCAATGTTTTGAGGTAAATGTTAACATTAGGGTTTAAGCTTTCCAATCCAGGTGGTGTTTGGATATTTCAACCTATAAATGATAACTGGGACTGCACGGGGATCATCCCAGTCCATAAGACCACAAATGTCTGTGAACACTTTATCGGTAAAAAAAAAAAGTAAAAGAAAGAAAAAGTGTTGAAGACACAGAATTTCTTGATAAGCAGTACAATTCTGTCTTGACAGCTATTTCATGTGATACCATCTGCAGATTGAACGTGTTACCAAGCCATTGTGGCATTGGAACACCTTGGTGTGGTTACACACATCCACCATACAAAGAAATCCCCATTTACGCTCATTCCCTTCACACACTCCGGCACAATGAGGCTGGGATATTTGGCCAGAATTAAAGGATTAATTATTAACACTGCATGGAGGCTCAGATCTTGACTTTTTGAATAAGTCAAAGGGATGTGAGTCACAGACCAAAATGAAAGTGTGACTCATTTTTATGAGACTGCAAATATCATGCGTCTTACTCAGACAGATGTTAAAGATCGTTTGCCATCATTGGAAAATCTGTTTTTTTTTTTATTCTTTCGGCTCTGCTGTGCCACAACTATTTAAATGGCGCCAGAGCAGGAAATTCCACAAGAGATCAAACTGTGAAAGAAGACTTTGTCACTTTGATGCTTTTCCAAAAATGTGAGATTGTATTGTAAATGAAGGGCACAAATGCAGACAAAAACTTTGAAATAAATCACTTTTTTTGCTGAGAAATCTTTTAAACATTACCATTAATTCTTAGTAACGTAATGATGTGTTTCTCAGAGCAATACATCATTTGCTTGTATTCTTACTTTATCTTTTAAGTCCCTGTGTGTATTTTTTTGCCTATGTGTCACCTTCAGAGTGACACTAAGAAAAATAAACAAACCACTGCAGATAGGTAGCAACTAATTAGCAAACCAAGTAATGTGTAATATTGCAGGTGCATAGAAAATGTGACACTGCAGTATCAGTCTGGATTTTTATGTCTGACCCAAAGCTTGAATTAACTACAGCGATTCTCATCGCAGACTCATCACCTAATTATTTCAGCCATTAAGTTCATATTGCAGGCAAAGAGAAAAGTTGGAAAAGTGACCGACATGCTGAGACTGTTCATTTCAACATACAGGTATGGAGAGCTTTACAATCTTTGTGGTCATATGCCACAACACCGTGATGTTTGTGAGGGGACGCCCTGCTTGTTAATTATGTTAACTAAAAAAATAAGTTAACAAAGTTATATACTTCATGTTATGAATTGTGGAGAGCACAATGGACATTTGAGATTGTCCTCCTTTGGGTTCACCACATACAGAATGGACGGCTGAAACTCCAGTTTCCTCTGTTTTATGTGGTATAAAAAGGCTATAGCTAAATAAAAAAACAAGCTTAAAGCCTCTACCTAGAAACTATGTCTTCTCTGAACAACTCTCCACAGGCCGACACATCGACGTATTCATAGCAACAGCTGCTCCCAGACTTCAGCCATTGACTCATACGGACAACACACCAAATGGAAACACATACTTTGAATGCAGAGTCTTAAGTGCTGCATGTAGGCAACGTCTTTATGTACGCAAACACACACGATGTAAAGGATGATCCCCTTGTTAATGTTTTTGTACAACTTGGCCTTTTTCTCCGACATAAACATGTCGACACCCATAAACATGAAAAAGAAAACTTTATCACGCACACATTACTAAACACAAACACTTGTAAATTTACACTTTTTTGCTTCTATACATGCGTAAACACAATCAAATGCATGTTTTATTATTGTAAATGCCGTCTGAGTCAAGTTTTTACTCAACGTGCTGAGCAAAAACAGCTGCTAGAAAAAAAAGATTTGATGATAAATATCATTAAGCAACTCTCCCCTTCTGAGTCCAGCTGCTTCCCTGTGTCTCATACTCATTCATAAACATGTTAACTGTTAACACTAGCGGAATTAAAGAGAACCCCCTACCGTCCCATCACCAAAAGTCAACACCACCTTCTGTATCGTGACAAAAAATTTACTTTTCTTCACTTCCCCACATAGTCATTTTAAGACTCATAAAATGATGAATCATCACTTCGGGTTAACAGCAGACTAGCCCCGAACAGAAATGGATAAGGAATTTTTTCATCCATTTAATCACTTTTGATTGAATTGTGGGGATGATGCACCAAGTTCATGCTTTCCAACATTTTTCAAATTAATGGCTTAATCCAATTCAGATCCATTTAAAGTTGCTGCTAATAAGATTTTAGTAGAAGCAAAATGCAAATACGTTAAGTTTCTGTTGTCTCGCTTTGCCTGGTGTTCCCTCTTTATCATACTTTCTTCATTTCTCCCTTTCCATCCTAGAGAAGATTCTTCATCCCAGAGTTATTTAAAGTCCATCCTGTCCGCCTGTCAAACTGATTGTGACAGTCAGTGGATCTGATCGAATTACAAACACATACTGTGCATGTGGGCTGGCGTGCTTTTGGAATCAGCTTTCAAACTGAACAAGTCTTCCAGATGAGACAGGGTTGAGACAAACAACTGTCCTAATGTCAGCAGCATGTTTCAGATAATTGGGACTGAGTTGCATCATGTCTTTAACAACTTTTTTTTTAACAAGTTTAGGAGCTCTTAAATACATTTCCCCCTTCGTGGCTTCTGTTGTTCAATTTCTAATATGTCAATAGAAATTGACCTGTCACTTTTAAGTAACAGGTCTGAACAACAAGCAGGGCACATTAGCACAGGGAGCTGTGGCTAGATATGTAGCTTACCACCACCAAGTGTGAATGAATAATTGGATTCACTGTAAAAGCATCTTTGGGTGTCCTGAGAAGCGCTTTATAAATCTAATCCATTGTTATTATTATATCCAGACTGTGGTTCTGGAAGACCTTGCCTGAGAAAGATTTTGTCTTAATGGAAGCATGTGTTCTTAAACCTGTATATATCTTCAGTATGAATGGTGTGTTCACAGATTACCCATGTTATGTGCATTAATACCATCAGAAATGCAGACTTGGAACTGTGTAATGACAAGCTGAGTGTTTCCCCTCCTCCTTCATCCAGATGATATGACTTCATGTCTAAAAAAATATGGCAATTTTTTTATTTTTTTTATTTCAGCTCTTAATCTTAAATAAGTTTGGGTCCTGAAGGGGGTAGAACTGTTTCTGGTTCTTCTATCTTTCAACTGTGCTCACTGATGACTAATTTCACACGTGTGTCTGAGCTCATGCTGTCATTTCCACTGATATTTCTTGCATTTTAAAGGCTCATGTAGACATTTAGTACTGGTTTTCAGCCTTGTCCCATGGAAACTGCATGGTGAAAAACATTCTTCCAATGATGAATTCCAATGTTAAAACAGTGGCTCTTTAAACAATCTATCATGCTAATGACCTGTCACAGTTAACCTAACAGAGCCCCTTTCAGATGTGCACTACTTACCATTAATTGGATGGCAAATAACGTCTTGGCGTAAAGTTAAAATGACCCTCGCAGTGTTCTTCTGTAACATTTTGTGACAACTATCTGACTAAGTTGGACCTAAGAATATATACATATCACTTATTGTAGCAGTCACCTTCACACACTAAATAATGTTACTTTAACATATTGATGAAGCCATTTACGCAACTTTTGTTGCCTCTGTCTCAACTGTTCTGAAATGTGCTGCTTGAAATCTAAAATCAGCATGTTATATGTCTTAATTGAAATAAAGAGTACATTTTTGACATGCTGATTTCATGTACCAGTTCCCTCCCTATATGTACTCCAAGTTTCCTCCCACAATCCAAAAAACATGTTAATAAGTAATTCAAAATTTATCCTAGCAGGGGGGTGTTTGCATTTTTTTTCTTTTGGTCTCATTTTTCTTTGATGGTCTTGTTTTACTGGCAACCCATGTAGGGTGTTCCCCGCCTCTAACCCAACAGCAGCTGGGATGGGATCCAGCCCGTCGTGACCCTGAACTGGATTAAGTGACTCTAGAAAATAAATGGATATCGAGGTACTCTGTAAGTGCTGACAGTTTCTTTCATGTGTGTATTCAGCAGGGGGTTTACAATGAGGATGCAGTTACACTAATTAGGTCACCCAAAAAACATGAGGCCAACACACACCTAGCAACAAGTTATAATGTTAGACAATCAAAAATAGAAACACTTACATACTATCCATACACAGAAAAAAAAGAACAAAAAAAAAAACAGTTTTGGAGCCGAATTTAACAAACAGTCTACACCTGAATAGCATCAGTTAGAGGCTGTGGCTGAGAAACTGCTTTGCTTGTTTGTCTTTGAAACATCTATAAACCTGCTGGGATTACAGCAGGATGGACTTACCAAGGCAGGATAGATACATCAATCTCCACCAGGCAACAATGTTGCCGTCTCCAGCTCTCAGTGCAGAAACTCAGGGCCAAAGATCTACCTTACACACAATTTGCTGTACAAGAGTATTTTCCTTTCATTCAGTCTCAATGAGCCACATCATCACGTCTCAAGTGCTGTTGATGTTATGGATGAGGAAAACAGGTTATTAGTCATCAAAGTTGGTATCATTTATGAAGAACTGTATTTTTACCAGCTTACAGCTGTTTTTATCAGCTTAGCCCTGATGGTCTAGAGCACTGATACTTAATTTGGTCCTATAAGGGCCGCAATCCAGCAGGTTTTCCCTGTATCCCTGCTCCAAAAAGTTTGACCGAAACTAATGAGTTATTGTGCAGAACTTTATTGGCTGTTAGATCCATTTAATTTGATGCAGGTGTGTTGAAGCAGGAATACATTAAAAACCTGCTGGATTGTGCCCCTCAAAGGGCCGAATGGAGTATCAGTGCTCTAGATACTCAATGATGAGAAGTTTGAAGTCATTCTGTTTTCCCCTCTCAAATTATTTCAATCCTGTTGTTTCTAATTTTAGAATTTTATCAAATAATATCAGTCACGCTGTGGGAATTTAGGAGTAATATTTGACTCTAACCTCAGTTTTTATGTTTAAATCAACCTTTTTCCAGTTAAAACTACTTTAAAAAATGAATTTCTTTCAATTGCTGATTTACAAAAACTCATGCATCTCTTAAATATTCCCACCTCGACTACTGCAATGTAGTTTCCTCAGGCTTCAGTTGGGGTTTTTTCTTGAGTGTCTCGAGTAGGTTTAAGTGCTGCAGGTAAAATCATTAGCAGGACTAATAAGCGCAAACACATCAGCCCTGTGCTTGGCTGCCTATAAACTCTTGGTTAGATACCATAATGATTTAAAAACCTTACTGCTTACCTTTAAAAAATTAAATGGCCTTACTCCCAAAATAGATTTCGGACTTACGGTATATGCCCTCCCAACCGGGCATGTTTACACTGAGATCTCCAGAGCTGTCTGGGGGAAATTACAAATAGAAACTATCCCATAAAAAGTGCTTCAGGCAGAGCTGGTTAGTACATTGGAGCTGCATTAATTGGCTGTCACCTCAGACTGGACCATAGCTGCCAGTAAAGGATTCATCCAAATTTTAGGGTTTTGGCCATAAGCAGGTAGCCTGGAGCATGGTGAGACGAATTCTTTTTAGACTATTCTTGTGGGACACCAGCTTCTAATACTTTGACCCAGGTCTTCAGGCTCTTTGGACCCACATTTACACTTACACTCAATAATGATTAGCAGTTCCCATGCCAACAAGTCCTCCAATCAAAACGGTTAAACAGGTAGTGTATTCATACCCTTAAATATGACACATAGGGGCGTCCTCTAGAAATCAGCCCTAGTAGTCGGCAAGAGTAAACTACGGTTTCCACATCTGTGCAAATGTCCTTCTCGTGGCTTTCCTTTAACGAGCCACAAAGTCTTCTTAATGAGGAGGGCACAATTATGCACAGTGCTGTTATACATGGGATGGGAGATTATCACCAAGATATAAAAAATGCTTCTCTATAACGTTCAGTCAGAAACGCAGCAATACTTTACTTTTTCACTTTGCCTTCCTGGTTGGGTTTAGTCAGTAATAGTTTTTAACCGTAATGACTTAAAAAATTTGAGATGAAAAATTTGAGTAGTACTAGTTTTGAGTAGACTTAAAAGTCTATACTGAAATCCTCTTGAGATTGGCGTTTGTCTGACGGTAATCTAATTGACATGTCTTGTTTTTATTTTCTATTTTCTTTCTTCTATTTGTATTTACTTGTTTGAAATAAAGTTACCTATCTAATATATCTATTTGTCTTGTATGTTAGTGTGCTATGACATTTAACAGGTGATGTCCTGTCGCTGTATTAGCTCTATTCCTACCCCTTCCCAACCAAGCTTGCACCACTAAACCCAGCCCATTCACACACATAAATCCCATCTGTGAGTTATGCTTTGAGTGTGTTCGAGTGTCTGCCTGTGTGGAGAAATGAGACAAAGAGAAAGAATTCACATTCATGTAGGAAAGATCGTCACTGTCAAATCCAATTTCAGCACCCTCTGTAATCTGTTTCCCATCAAACATCACTACAATACCCACAATTCTAAGCTACTGTAAAACTCAGCAAGAATCTGAGCAACAGTTTGGCCGGTTTGAAGAGCTGTAAAACTCTTGTAAAAGACATTAACAAGCCTCTGAGAATTTTTACACACTTAAGCCTAGATTTTGTTTCCACTGTTAAAAAGTGAAGGAGGGAAGCGTGAGGAGTAGAGACAAAAAAGGAAAATTAAAGAGATAGGATTAAGGAAAACCTTTTGTAGAAGGTAAAAACACACAAGCGAGAAGAGAGGGGTGACGTAAAGCCACACATATGCCACCGCACTGGTATTCTACTAACACACACACATATATTGCTCCACACATGCGTCATGCTTGTACAAGCGGGAAGAAAACAAAACGTTGAAAAACGTGATCTGAGCAAAAAGAGTAGGAAATGCACGAAAAGCCTCGGGGTAGATGAAAGCAGCGGCACGTTAATATGAGCGCGTGGGTTGTCACCTGGAGCATCCTCTGTCTGCTGAGGAGCCAAATGATACTCTTCTCACACAGCCACCATCACAGATGTGATGCGTGCAGGTATAAGCTTCTGTCACATGAGTGATTTCTGGTGTATGGTAATACACACACACACACACTTTGCTGGCGGTGTATCGATCGATAGCCAACGGATTCATATAAAGTAAACGAAAGGGGTTGGTGAAGAAATCCCATGGAGACAGGAAGACTATTTCTGGACTCCATATCAGTCAGCTCCCTCTCCCTGGCGACCGCAATATTAAAAAGCAGTCAGGCAACTGGTGGCATGAAATATGTGCAGCATCATTAGGAATGAGCAAGAAGTCCAAAGAAAAGGAAGGGGGAGCAGAAGGCTAAAACAGGATGTTTACAGACCCAACCATCCTGCCGCATGCTCAGGTATTATTTCAGTGTTTTTGATTATAGTACAGTCAAAACTCTTGATTGATGTTTTGCCATTGGCAACTCATGTAAAACTCATTTTCATCTGGAGTGCAGCCAGAGGTGTAAAATGTTTGTGTAATTCCATGATTGTGGTTTTCTACTCTAATGTTGTTTTTTTCCATTGGACAACCCCCCCCCCCCTGTGTTTAGATTATTGTAACGAAATACTGAAAAAATGCCTGCAAGTGTGAACAGTAGCGATGTGGTTATTTTTTTCCTTCTCCATTAAGAATTTAAAAGCATGGGTAAAATACTTTGATGTCTGAATTATAAACATTCCCTTTTTTTTATTCCAGTGTGACTTCCATCGTTCACAACATGTCAAAGAGGTGTGCTTTGATCTGTGGAAATAGCACCTTATTTTGCCCATGTTTAGGGTGGTAAATAATCAATAATGCATTGTGCAAGGTGATTTAAAACCAAAGCGTTATTATGCTGCACTAATGGAAAAGCGTTTCATGTAAGACAGCAGTAGGAAATGTTCGATAGTAGTAACTTCAAACATCAGGAGGTATGAGTACATGGCAAACTAATTTTTCATGGAACATGGGGGCTGGATATGAATATGAGTCAATATTATCGCCAATGACAAAAAAGAAACAAAACAACAACAACAAAAAAACATGTTTCTAGAGCATCGGTTCCCAACCTGGACTCCCTGAAGAGCACAGGGGGACCATGAGACTTAGCCTGTATAGACCAGTGTGATTGTTAAAAAATGAAGGCCAAGTCCACACAGAGACAAGTAGAGGTGTATCTGCTTGAGTTTGTTTTTTTATATATACATTTTGGACATTTTATTGACAGTGTTGATCCAAAAGTGATTTGGAGGTCATCAAAATCTGCTATATAACAATATTTTAAAACATTTATCCTTAAACAAAAATGAAAAAGCTCCTTGGCCATCCAAACAATTGTGCTCCATATACTGTGTGGTTTAGTGCATTCAGTCAGCTATTGGAGCTAGAAGTGGAGTAGTTCAGTCATGTCCATCCTGGTTACTTAGATTTTTTTCGGCACCATTGCATCACTGATACATGTCTGAGAAACACTGCAGTGCAGATGGTGAAAACTATATATGCTCAAGGACAGGACAGGACTCAGCCAGAAAGCATCATTTGTGGCGAGAAGCTAACTAAGGAAGCATAAAGCCAAGGATGGTTTCAGCATGTAGCAGGAGGATGGGGTCTGCAGCTTTTTGGAAGTTGCATGAAGGGAATCCTCAGAGAAAATAGCTTGGAAACCACAGATCTAGAACAAAATTTCACCTCTCAAGATTTGCATTCTATATCAATAATCAGCACCCACACAAAATGTTTCTATCAAGTCAAACTTATGTAATCACTCTGACTGTCAGCTCATAAAATACAGACTCTTGGTCAGGACATTTTTTTGTTATACAACCCCAATTCAAAAAAAGTTGGTAGGCTTTGTAAAAGGTAAATAAAAACAAAATGCAATGATTTAAAAATCTCATAAAACCATATTTTATTCACAATAGAGCATTAACTAAATATCAGATGTTGAAACTGAGACATTTTACTATTTCATGGAAAATATTAGCTCATTTTGAATTTGACGGCAGCAACACATCTGAAAAAAAAGTTGGAACAGGAACAACAAAAGGCTGGAAAAGTATTTGGCACAAATGAAAAACAGCTGGCGGAGCATTTGGCAACTAATTGGATTAACTGGCAATGGGTCAGTAACATGACTGGGTTTAAAAGGAGCATTTTAGAGAGGCAGAGCCTCTCAGATATAGATAGGCAGAGGTTCACCAATTTGCTGCAAACTGCATTTAAAAATTGTGGAACAATTACGAAAATGTTCCTCGATGTAAAATTGTGCAGACTTTATAGATCCCGACATCTACAGTGTATGATATCATCAAAAGATTCAGAGAACATGGTGCGTAAGGAACAAGGCTGAAGGGCAAAATTGGATGCTTGTGATCTTTGGGTCCTCAGACAACAGTGTTAAAAACAGCCTGGCTTTCTCAAATGTAAATCACTACTGGAACATTACCAGAAATCCCTGTCTGAGACAGTTCACTGTGCAATCCACAAACATTTAAATTGCTGATGGCTATAATGAAATGCAGTTGTTTTCTCTACCATATTACACGGCCTGGCCCAAAAAAAAGTTGCCACCCAGACTTATTTCCATCCAGTGTTACATTAATTTTTCACCAAGATCTCGTATTGATGATGGGAGAATCCGACCATTGTGCAAAGCCTTCTCCAGCACAACCCAAAGATTCTCCATGGGGCATAAGGTCTGGACTCTGTGGTGGCCAGTCCATGTGTAAAAATAATGTCTCATGCTCCCTGAACCACTCTTTCACAATTTCCTGGCAGATAGAATAACCTAATCATTCAGTATATTCATGTAGTCAGCAGACCTCATTTTTTGGGCACATAATGGACAGTTTTTAACCCGGTTTTAATAGTTTCTGCTTCTCCTTAGATGTTTTATCTGCCTGATGCCAATGACTTGACTCTCCACAACCACGGGATGTGTCCTTCAACATGGTTGTTTAAGACATGAGAAGCTACTCATTACATCAGTTGGGGTTAAATAACTTATTGCCAGCTGAAAGATAATCTCCAATACAGTGGTTATCCAATAGGATGATACTACTTATTTGCTTTGGTATCCAAGTGGCAACTTTATTTTGTCCAGGTAGTGTATTTTTGCTGTTGTTATTCTTCTTTGTTACTGAGACCTTTTGTTGTTGGTTGAGTTTGTTTTTCATTATATTTGTGTTAGGGATTGGGTTAGGGTTAAACTTTGGGGCCCATGTAGTAAAATGAGAGTATGGAAGGTTCTCACATGTACAGTCTGACAGTCGTTTGTGTGTGTGTGGGAGAGAGAGTGTGTACATGCATGCCCGCTCTCTAATCCGACAATATTTCTGTCACTAATTAAAATGAGCTTGTGTCATTTTCTCCTGAGTTTCCTCTGACCTTCGCATCCATAAATGTTAATTACATATTTTACATCTGCTCTTGTTTGCAGCCTCTCAGCCCAAATTAACCACATATGTCATCAAGTGGGCTTTGTAAAATACCTACAAACATAAGTTTTAGTGAGTCAAGAACTCACAGAGAGACAATCTCCTCTTTCCAATTTCCTGTTCAACACTGTCTGAGCTGTGAAATTGAAAAGCTATTTTGTTCCCTCTTGTAATTTTGTGATTTTTACCTGTAGAAGCAAATAATCACCCACATTGAAGCACACAATAACAGTCCCTAAACTGTGCATTTTGGACTTAAAGCTGAGGCTGGATAAGAAACGGAAAAGTTATTTTTACATCCCTTTGTAGTAACAGCCAAAATAACTCACATTATACAAGAAAATCACTTATATCTTGGACAGTTTTGTATCTCATCTATTCCTCAATTGTTGCAACAATGGATAAGGCAGTAAACATGTAGCCAAACGTCAAGGATCACAAGGATGTCTGAAGCATCTTTCATATAAAACTCCTTCAAGTCAAGGCATACATGCATCTGCCGAGTGCTTTCCTCATTCTGCTTTCATTCCAGTTAATTTAGTCTGAGCCAAAACATTTAATTATAGCCTTTTATTAATGATTTTTGCTGTTAACCTTAAAAAAAAACAAATAATGACTCAAAGCTGCTTTATTCATGCTTAATGGACCCTCAGGGGGGAAATCAAATCCGATTGACTTAGAGCGACTCACGCAGAGCTTTCTTTATGTGTTTGTTATTTGCAAAGAGCTGACGAAAAAATAACGGATTCACATTATAACATTAATTACGGCAGCGATCAAAGTGTCTCTGAATATGTACAGTAGATAGGACCATTTATCACAGTATCACATTGTAATAGATATTTATTGTTTGGTCAATCACATTTTATTGTTAATGATAAAATACTCAGACAGCAAAGAATATTTTGACAAATATAGGCTGTAAATGAGCCGTAAGTGCCAAAAGTGGCCCAGATTCGGGCCAAACATGGTTCAACAGACCATATAAAGGCCCACAAGATGCTGTTATGTCAGGTTTTGTTTCCATTTCTGATCTGGTTCCACATGTAATAGCCAATCTCTAGTAGTAACATAACATAAGGAGTAGTAACATAAGGAAATGTTAAGTGTTATCAGAAGGTGGAAGCAGATTTAACAGTTTAGTTTTCAAATTCATGCTAAAAAAAAATCACAAATCTGTTGACACTTTTGTTGGTTATTTAAAATCTTAAATTGTGTTATCAGGACGTGTTTTATTGTTCCTTATTCACCCGAGAAGTCCACACAAGGGTTTCATAAATCCAAAGTTAATTTTAAGTTGAAGAAATTGTTGGTAAAAACACTCCTTGATGCTTGCCATGCAGTATTTCTAATCACTGATGAATGTCATTTTCAGCTTCATCATGGCCTTGAATAGCACATGTATAGTACAACATTATACACAAAATCAGATTATACCTCATTCGTTGTCCAGTGAGTAAGCATTAAAAATACATCTCGTTCTATTCACAGCACTGATGCAGCAGATATTTAAAGCCTACTTCTTTACTGTCATCTCTTAGTGTTTGTTGCAGTGAATTTACTGTCTCCATATGCACTTTATCTGCCTGACATTACAGCTGACCAGTACTGGCTGTGCTAATAAATGTCAAGGCAGCCTGTGCTCCATCACTTTGACAGTTTGTGTTCTAGCTGAACAAATCATGGCTGATCATCCCTATACAGGCTCATCTATGTGTGTAGACAAGAGGGGAAGTGGTATGTTTTTTTTCACAAGGAATCCAAGTAATATGATTTAATTTATTTTTGGTTAACAGAGAAATAATTCATGATCAGATTTTCCAAAAGTGACCAACTAAAACTGCTTCAGATTGTGAAATGTAACACTTTGAATACTTGGAAAAAAAAGTTTGGGTTGAGTCATCCTTCCTTTTCGTAGATTTCTGTGACAGGATATAGGTCCCCGGTCCTGTCAATACATCATGTCCAACTTTCCTGATTCTGTTCAGAAACCCTTACAGCTAGCAGGTTGTGGACCTAGTCTTATATTTTGTTTGAGTAGACTAATTGGTCCGGTATTATTTGGATAATGAGTAAATCGTACCACCAGATTATGTGGTCGAGGTACATTTACATGTTGAAATTAAGTACTGGGACCATGTTTTATCATGGTGACGAGTCAGTTTTCCAGTTTTCACATTTTATTTTTTTTGCCACAATTATAAAAAAAAGAAGAAAGAATTTATGTGCCCATTGCATCCAAAGAGCTAGTTTGCTTCACATTTCTGCTTTTCCCAGTCTACCAACGTGTAAGGTGATTATGTTCATTTCATCTGAGAATGAGAACAAAAAACAAAAAACAATCTTTAAATTCAGAATGTGCTGGTTTTACTCTTTCAATTTGCTTTACTTCTTAGATGAGATGTAATTAGCATAACCAACTGAAATGGAGACATTGGAAAATATTGGAATTAGAAGCTAAAAAGGAGAAAATATGAGCTTGTTTTGAATTTGATGACAGCAACACATCAACAAAAGTTGAAACTGAGTGATGTTTAGCATTGTGTAGCATTCCTTCTTCTTTTGATAAGTTTTAGAAAAGGATTTTAGCTGCTCTACAGTTCTGAGCCTTCATTAGTTTAGCTTTTTATGACGCACCAGATGTTTTCCATATGAAACAGATGCACTGCAGGCAGGCCAGTTCAGTACCTGGACTCTTCTCCTGCAATGCCATGCTGTTGGGATGAATGCAGAGAATTATGCAAGCCCTTCCCCCAAAAGAGCTGTTGTCTGATGGGAGCAGATATTGTACTTTTCAGCACTGATGGTTCCTTCATAGATGTGTAAGCTGCACAATTACTTTTCCTAGAGGCGTGTTTGACAACTAATTAATTTAACAGTTAACAGGTCAGTAACATGACCGGGTGTATAACGAGTGTTTCAGAAAAGCAGAGCATACCAAATTTCTTTGAAATGGGCTTGTACTCTCATATTTTCTCATCTTTATTATTATTCATGTATATTTTATAGAAGGTGTGCACTTCTGCTTGAGTAAAGATTGAGTGCTCTTTTGCGACCCTGGAAAATGCCTTAAACCCTTACCCTTTAACAGCTACCATCTCATTCTCAGTCCCTATAGCTACACAATGCCATTTTTGTCTGAATTGCCTCGTAATCGTTCGCCACACTCTAGAGTTCATGCACTGTTTATTTTAAGGTAAAAGGTGCATGAGCAAGGGCAGAATGACAGACATGTAACAGTGCATGCTTTATACACAAGAAAAGGCATCATAAATCCTGTAGGGCAGGAAGTGTAGCCCAATGAGCAGAGCATTTAGAAGGAACTAATAAAAACACAGTCACCCCTCTTATTGTCTCTCATCTGTTAGTGTTTATTTTAGTGAGCTCATGTGTCATTTCTTTTATATATAAAAGGAGCAGAAGTGTTGACATAAATATTTTCATGCTGAGGGCTCAAAAGAAGGAAATACAGTGTTATGAGCTGAGAAATGACCAGCACACCTCAGTACCTTTGGGGTCAGAACAAACACACACACCCGATCTTCATCAAACTGCTTTTTCAGACCAACAAGCAACAAGTTCCTTTAATGTGCAACAAAAAAAAGGTTAAGTTATGCTCCTTCAATAAGCTTTAGTTTCAACTACCTAAACATGTCGATTCAAATACTGTGGTTGAGAAAACAATGAAATAAGATAAATAAAAAGGCTTTATAAAAGGACTAAAACAAAAGAAATTTAGGACAGTTTGTCCACAATAGCAGAAAAGACCCATTTCTAATGTCTCTGAGTGAAATTTGAATGTTTTCTGTGTTCACATGTGACTAATTCTAATCATCTTCAAGCATTGCTTTCTTGTTTTCATTTCATTTTCCTTCAACAGGACTCGGCTAACAAATAAAGTCTGTGGCAGCATAAAGGTAAGCAAAGCCTGGAGTTTATCTGACATTTCTTAGAATGGCATCGTTTAGATATATAGTCCAGAAAAATATATTGTCTTCACTCAATTTTAGGTTTGGTTTTTTTTAAAGTTGGAAAAAAGTTTTCATGCATTATTCTGGTGTTACAGAGTTTCATTACAGATTGACACAAGTGCCAATGTCACAGAGTTGAAAGTGTCACAGAGTCGACTGTGGCATATACAGTTTTTCTGATTCAGAGCTGTGTGGAAGGGGCAAGAATCAGACTCCAGAGATGGGGACTTCAGTCTGGAACTCCAACACAAGTTGCACTTAAGTTGCATTTCCAGCGATACTCAGATGTAACACTGACTTTTGATTATTAAAACTGCAACATCTGTGGTATTAAAATCAAGGACACTGGATCCACCATATCCACCTTAAAACACATCTGGAGAAGTTAGTCACTGTAATATGAAAGATTAATGTTAGCATCTATGTTAGCAACGAGGTAGCGTTACCTTTGTACCAAAATAATGTTAACTCCTTCAGATCGGCATTCATTGAATGTGTTCAGACTTTGCCATGATGACATTAAACTGGGATCAAACTGGGACCAGACCCACTATAAACAATGCTGTTTTACTGGGTCTGTTTATTATGAAAGTACAGCTGTTGTTGATTGAGGAATGCAATGAATATTTATTGGACCTGCAAGTATTGGATCTAAATTAATTCAAATATTGAGGGGTTGTTTAAATGAAATCTTAAATCAATATTTTATTTACTCATCTCACAAAGTTATTTCAAGCCTTTAAAAAAACAATAAAAAAAGTGGATTTTTCTGATGCAGTAGTGCAGGGATCACCAACTGTGTGTGGATTTTACATGTTTACCTGCTGCAATGCACCTGAGTCAAATTTTAAATGGGTCATTAGGAGGCTTGTGCAGAACTTGACAACAAGCAGTCAATCAGGTGAGTTGCTGCAGGAAAATGTCTAAAACCTCCAGGACAGGGCCCTCCTCTCTACATTCAGGGGAAAAAATGCGATGGGACCAGATAGTTTTTTGTATGCATTAAAAACTCTTGGATAAGTTATGTTGAGAGCATATTTACTAATAAATTTCCATGTTATTCTACAGAATTTCCAAATTCAGTGTGCTGTAGCAAAGAAATTGTCCAATGGAGAGGGACGGAGCATTCGTCAGTTTAAGCTAAAGATCAGTGCTGTTGAAAAATGCTGGTAGATAAATGGTGAGTACGGATATTAAATTCCTTGGATATTATAATGAAGTCTTCATAGCAGACCAGACAGAAACCGTCACACGGTAGAATACTTGTTACAACTAAAAGAGACTTAAGATTTGACTTGGACTTGGAAACTTTTCAATTTATTTGGTGAGCTTTGGCAAGTCTTTGGAAAAACAGGCTTTCCAAAAACCACTTCAAGAAAACTATAGCAACAAAACTAAGAGAAAAAAAGTTAAAAGAGAGCTGTCACCGTTTCAGCAGATGGGAATTTATTGAAATGTCATTACAACTCATTGGAAATACCTGATTCATACAGTCTATTGCAGGGCTATTCAATTAGGTCCGCAATCCTGCAGGTTTTCAATGTTTCCCTGCTCCAACACACCTGACTCATTTGCATTATATTTGCATAAATGTCACTGTTGGTGGGACAGATCGGTCAAGATGGAAAAAAACTTCTCTCTACCTTGTGGTTCTTGTTTTGAATGGAGCTATTTTAAGTGTAGCTGTGGGCTTTTTCCAAACTAAACTTTCCATTTTAAGTATCGGGCAGTTCATCTGTTTTCTAGTGTATATGTAGACAGAACTGCAGGTCAGTATGTCCTGAACAATTTCAGACAAGTTTGCGTACAGCAGAGGAGAAGGGAGGACTCAGAAAATGATGAAGGTGAAGATTAAGTTGACAGAGATTATTTTGCACTCATTGGTCAAATGTGGTCTCCCTTGTCTGCAGTGCTAACCAGAAAACAAGCATGGCAGCTTTATATAACACAAAGAAACAGTGTACATCCAGTGATGGTAGAAAATATAATTTTTCTATGAATTGTGTAAAAAAATATTTCAATAACTGGCATCATAATTTTGCTGAGGACAAAAGTAAGAATACATATAAACAAAACCTATTAATTGGGAATGATAATTGTACACAAGCTGCCTCATTATTAACATTGCTTGTTCAGTTTAAGCCTAATCAAAAGACTCCTCAGGTTATTCCAACAATTAACCTGAGATCAATTGGAACATTTCATAAAACCTTTCCAGGAAATTTTTTGAAAATTATTGGAACATTTTCTCGCCTTTAGAGCAAAAGTGTTGCAAAAACACTTTGTTCTAAAGGTGTACGTGAAAGCTGTATAAACTATATTACCTTCATGTAAAAAGAATAGGAAGAGACTTTCCAACCACAACATTGCAGTACATTAATTAAAATACTTTACCTCAATTCTTTAAACCCGCATACCAAACTTTGACAGATTTTTATAACTTTGGCATCCCCTAAAGAATCATCTGTCTTGGATCCTTCTTCTTTTCTGAGGTCTGATATTGACTCTTGTCTTCTTCTTTTTTTCCTGAATCAGCCATAGTGTGGATATTTACTGGTGTGTGATGCAGAGCCATGAAGCAAAATGCAACTGTGATGTGATGCTCCTGGCTGGAACACAAAGTTGTGAAGTGCAGTTTCTCAGCATGGCAGTGACTGCTCAGGGAATGTGCACAATGAATGTTAGTGTGCCATCAAAACAAGTCAGGAGCACAAAGTTTTACGGTTGTAAACTTATGTAATGTTATTTTAATGTTCAGTTTTTATTTTGTATAGACACACTTGGGTTAGAGGTTGTTGCCACCCGCTGTATACGTTTTGTTGAGTCTTTTTGTAGAGAAGTTAGTTACGGAGTTTCTTTTTGTTTGTTTCTGGGTTTCAGTGTAGCTAGTTAGGTCTTGTTTTGTTATATTTATTTCATTGATTTGGCACAACCTAATGTCCCTTCCACCCCCACAGGTTCCACAGCTTTTCCCTCTTAGGTGTGTAAATAAATAAATTTTTCTTTAAACACATTTACAGTGCCTTGTCTCTTCTTTGGTTGTCAGGTTGCACCCCTTCCAGGAGATGTAACAATGTCCAACCCAGTATCGCACCACCAAAGCCTTTAACAGACCATCCCATTCGCCGATTTAACCAGAAAAGGGTCAATAGTATATTGTTTTAACCAAGATTTAACCCCAAGCCACAAATAAGTGACTCAAAACGCAGAGGAAAATGAGTATTAGAAACACCAGATTTAAGCTCCACCCTCTTGGGTGAAATTGAGACACAGGAAGGATGAACCCTCTGTATATGTGTATTGAATCCATAATACGCTTTGCTATCATATTGGGTTAACCCACATTTTCGGTGCCTTTGTAAATTGGGGGAAAAACTGTTTATATTTCTTTTCACAGACATCAAAATGAAGCATAATCTTGTTAATTGATAAATTATTTCCACCACCACTGTTAACACGCCTGCTACTTCCTGAATACTGGCACAGAATTGCTTGTCTCGCCCCTGTTTCTTCCCATCAATCAAGCTGTTTGGAGCCTGCGGTTGTATTGGGCCAGGCGGCTCAGCAGGGGCACAGATCAGCAGATTTCCAGTAAGAAATCATCTTCTCTCAGAAGTGATTTCATATTTAATTGCTTTTATTGACCCAACAGATCTGCACTGGTGGCTGCTCTTATTGGCATACTGAGAGAAAGCATTGGGTATAAAAGTGAAGATGAAAGAAAAAGACAAAGATTGATTTGCTGGCAGCATCAGCACCACTGGCTAATCAGACTTCATGATTAAAAGGCTTCTGGATGTTATGCATTTCTAAACGCTGATTGTTAAGAAACCCTTTGGTGTATCAACAGCAGAAGTTGGTTTTGAGAATATGCTCAATGGTTTCCTCAGTCAGAAGTACACACAGTTGCTTGTGCATTGATCTGTTGTTTGTTTGCCCTGTTTTGAGGCACACAAACACTGATCCCACCCAGCGGGCCCAGTGGTAATCAATCAGGACGAGGGTCTGTTTCTCCACAGGAAGGCCAAAACATGGAAACCGGGTGCTTCAAGTGGGGAGCGAGAGGGATGCGAGAAGGAAGTGTTCATCTTCTATGCAAGTTACAGCCCACTGAGAGAGTCATCTATAGTAAGCCTGTTCATTTGAACAGAATTTGAGGAAACGCTAATGAACTCTCTGGCGTAATTACCCACAGGAGCAATCACAATAGATGACATCTCAACATCATTATGATTAATAGCGCATGAAAAGATAAAGAGCGGCAGACAACGAGGCTATCATATAGTGCTAATGACTGGAGTCAATTTGTGCTTTTAATATCAACCTAGTTTAGGAATTAAATGGAAATGAACATTTTGCCAAGTAAATCATGACATGACAATGGTTCTACCAGTGTGCATGGAAACCAAAAATATGCACACATAATGCAAGAATTAATGCTCAATTCTGATAAACTGAACCACATGCACATTAAAAACCATATGAAGCTTGCTGCTGTTTGGAAGTAAACATCGATGCAGAAACAGCCAGCATTAAAGGTTTCATTTGTAAGTACATATTCAATGAAAGTCAGTAACTTAGTGTACAGGGATGGTATCCTGTGGGTATTAGGAGTTTCCCTGCTGCAACACACCTGACTCAGATCAACTGGTAATCAAGTCTGACTCTGAGTCTAAGTCTGAGTCTGCAAGGGAACTCCTAATACCTGCAGGATACCGGCCCTTGGGGACCGGAGTTGCCTACCCCTGTAACAGGGTAGTGGTGTGAGATACTGCAAGATTTACTATCGATCCAATACCAAGTAAATAAAAGACTAGTATTGTATTTGTCAATACAGATACCGATACTTTTAAATATGGCTGTCAAATTAATTGATTAATGCAAAGAGATTCATCTGTGGAATTAACTTGTGATTCTTAATGCATAAACAAAGTTACTCATGTAATATTAAAAAAAATCTGCATTTGACATAATTGCTGTATTAGCTGATTTTGAGCCCGTAGAGGCTTTGTCACATCGGTGAACCAAATCCACCAAAAACCACTTTATCCTCCTTATTTACAAGCCTTACATTCAGAAGATAACAGCATAATGACCCATTTGATATATCACACAATTAACCACTCAGTTGTTGCATCTGAAATTCTGGCCCACCCTCCTCCCCAGTTGGAGGAGTGTGTGCTGCTGGCCGGTGCCTGTTAGTTTGCTTGCTTACCTGTGCAGCTGAGTCACGTGATGGTACAACATTAAAATACATGAGAGGAGAGACAAGGAGCAAGGATTGCAGGATTTATATGCCTTCAAAGCTAACTTATCAAGGAGAAAATCTGAATAGCAAGAGACTATTGTTTTAAAAAGTAGTTTTAAAAGGACTCTGAATGGGAGGTAAACTCTCCTGGGACCTTTTCACCTCCTGAAACTGAACAGTGGTGCATACATGAACATATTCTTTTGGATAGAGATGCATTGTACATAATTGTTTCTTTTTAAGACAAGAGAGGGCTGTTAGAAAGGTAAAATACAGTTACAAAAAACAACCAACACCCCCCCCCCCCCCCCCCCCCCCCCCCCAACTTCCCCTCCCATCCTCTATGCGATCAGTATGGATGTTTTGATCTCCTCCACTCATATACTTCCAATTACAGAATAGGATTATAGGCCAGCTGTATTCCTGAATGGGGGAGTTTGTGTTTTGCTTTGTAGTACTGGGCTCACTGCTTTTCTTAATTATGAATAATAAAAAAGTGATTCATAATGGAAAAAGCACTTTAACTTCACACGCCCATAGAAACTGAATCAGCCACACAAACACAGTTACTGCCAAATGTGTCGAGTTGAAAGGACATGTCTTTGCAGCAAACATTGTTTTTTTTTATCAATTATTTCATGATCAATGAAATAAAAAGGTTTTTTTTTCCAAATTTCTCTTAATGCTTCCCGACATTTCTGTCATTCATCTGGTCTAAATCTCTGTGGCGCGAGAGTGCTGACAAACCCATTACAAAGAGGCACAAAAAGCACATAACCTTGCACTTTGTCACAAACTCAAGGCCAGAGTTTGTTTCAAGACCTCGCTGAGCCTCGTCATTGAGTGGAAGAACATCTGTGTCACTGTTGTGGTAACAGCTATGGTGAAACCTCTTCGACATCTTTCCAACAAGCTCATAAATAAAATGTCATAAATAAAATGAGTATGACCTCTGAAATGCATGGTGTCAGTGTGAATGTTGTGAGCATTGCATTACTCCACCACAAACAGGAATACGTGACAATCCCACGAAGCAAGACTTTAGGAATATATGGACTTTTTTTTTTTAAAGAAACTAATTATGAATTCTCCAGCTACTACAGGTGGGATCCCACCCCTAGATGAGCTTGGTATGATCACATCTACCTCAGTATTTATTATCTAAAGTTACATCTGCAGATGTAATAAGAATAATTCATGAATTCTAGGCCCACCAGGGGAGAAATCAAGGCAGGGGAAAGTCTTTAAATGAAAAGGTGTGGTTCTTACTATCTGAAGCGAACAATGACCTCTATGAAGCAGAGTATTTGTAACCATCGAGTCAAATTGAAGATAAACAGAAAAGTAACAACAAATAACGAGCAATGATGCAATGAATGCGTCACAGTATGTGCTAAATGAACCAGTGTAAAGTTAGAGCACTTAATTCCATCTCACTTTATGCAGTGCTGGTTAGACCACACACATTCGAAACTTCCCTTTTGAGTTGATATCAAGTCTCACACTGCATCGTGTATGATAGCAACTGGATCGTACTGAATGGCTACAATGAGACATTGATCTATCCTCAAACTTCATTATTGACCAGGTAACTGATGTCCTTCATTGATGTCATGATAATAGGAGTATTAAGGCCACATCTATGTAATAAGAGGAGGTAGTTTTTTCTATTTTCTTAGAATAACGTCTTGAGAACCTTTGAGAGCATGCCAACTTAAGTCATGAATAATAATTGTCAAAACTGACATTGAAATAAATAATGTTTAGAAAGTATCCTATGTAATGAACTGCTGGCACTGTACGGGAAAAAAGGATATAGTAACAAGGACATTTTCTCTTTTAGCACATTAATACACAGTGGTAAAAAGTATTAATACTTATAAGATGAACTTGCACATAGAAACATTCTTACTACCTGAACAGCTTGTAATGGACAGAAGCAAAGGTACCAGTGGTTACACATGCAAGAATATGTCATAAATTTACAGAGCAGGACAATACGTTTTTATATCTTTGATATATTTCTTCAGTTCGTATCATAAGGGGAGTGAGTTCAGGTGGTCAGGATTACTACACAGATGTGGAAATGTACAGATTAGCACATTTAAAATAACTTCAAGCTCTTGACAAGTTACTCTACTTATAATTTGAACTACTGTATTTTTCATTTCCAGATCCTGTGATTGAATGTTTTGTGTTTTTGTTGATTTATTGTGATTTCCAAGTTGTAATGCACAAGTAAATAATAAACTAAGTTAAATTATTGTCGAACCTGCACTTGTGTTTCACAAGAACTCTCAGGTTGTAATTTGCTTTCGAAAAAAGGATTGTTCATTCAACAAAAACACCTTGATGATGTAGTTGTATTTCTATGCACTAAAACAAAGGGAAATATTTGGAGTTTTCATCATTTATAGGTTATTATGCTATTATTTCAATGATCCAGCACACTTGAAATCAAATTTCGCTGTATGTGGCTCCTGAACTATGATGAGTTTGACACCCTTGCTTTAAACCATCTAGTGATGGGATGAATTCTCGAATGGCACGCAATTCTTCTTACCTTACTTTCATTTTAAACCTTAATACACATATAAAGATTTATAGCATTGCCTGTCATCGCTGCAAAGCTAGCTAGTTGACTAAATCTGTCCACAGGCAGCCAGCCATATAAACACACCTGTCAAAGTATTCAAAACTGCCTTTGTGGTAGTTCATGCTATAGTACATGTCTCCAGGAGCACATGTTGCTATGATAAGACAAACAAGGTGAAAACAACACCTGTCATACTGTCAGGTAGAAGTGGATTATACAGTGGGGGTGGTTTTTTTATTCATTTTGATCATTTTTCTTTCTTTTCCCCCTGCTTTTTAACATCGTCTCTTGGTCACCGTTTGAATCCACTGTAACTCCTAAGCTTAATGAGAAAAAAAGGCTGAATTTAATGCATAAAACTAAGATGGGAAAACTAAAAAAGCTCAGGTAGTAGTGTCATCACATCAGACCACACACCATGTCAGACCCCCTATATTTTCCAGGGTTTTAGAGAGAAATTTAATAAGAAAAAGTTCAATTACAAAGTCATCCCTAATGGTGTTGGCTCACTTCAATGAACTCAAGATGAAAAAAGAGGTAAGTTTGAGTACATACTGAATAGAAAAGAAACAGGAAAGAAATAATTGGTGATGGCATCAAAGGAACAGGAAAAATGGATGGCAGCAAATACAACGTATAATCTGTGGTGGCCCCTGCTGACTATATAAAACAGTGAACTCATGAGTCCTCAAGTGATGACTTGGACAGTCGGTACCTCTGCTGGCTGGAACCAAGCCAGCTCCACTGTGTTTAGTGTCTGCTCTAATATCTTTAATGTGGCTGAGTCTGCTCTCAATGCACCATTTACCTCAGAAACCTCTGGCCATAATTCATCTATTGGCCCCTCTGAAACATGTCTGCCCTGCTCCACTCCTCCTTTCTTTACTTAACAAGGCCAGGAGACAGAAAGAGGAGAAGACATTTGTCATTTGGCTTGTCGTGTTGGAGATGCAGCACACTCTTTCATGGTCTGCATGTCTTTGCGTTGATGTGTATTTGTGTGCTCTTGGTTCTGTGAGTATGGAAAATCTATTGTGGCTGCGAGCTAAAGATGAGCTCATTTTAGAATAAAAATCTTTGTGTGGCTGCTGGTGTGTGCACACAGTTCAGTATTGGAAGTGTGAATATGTGTAGCGGTCTGACCACATGTGGGTGTCCAAATGACATACGTGTGCACTTTTTTTGTTTTATTTCATGCATTCATACACGGTTGAGATTCAAGGGGAAAGATTTCAGATTCCAGGAGCTCTCCAAATATTTCTTCAAGCCGAGGGTCAGTGACAGTATCGGCGCATTAGATATGAAAACCTCTTAGCTGTTCAGGTTCTTTACAAAATTACTACATGAGAGCATCTTTATTTTCCAATAATGGTCTGATAATGGAGAGTTTTACATTAGCAGCTGAATAACAACTCCTCTTAAAAAACCAGAAGTGAGTCCAAACAAACATAAATCATATGAGTGTATTAGCGTCATTTCTCATGCTGTTGTTTGGGTAGCCATGGTAGCTGTATTCATAATGCTAAAGGCTTTGAAACTTTTTTCAGTTAAATGAATATTTGGGTTTTAAGATTTAGCTTGTGTTGTTTCCCCTGTCTGTTTAGATCACTGATTATAATCTCCGATAGGTTTGATAATTAGTCTCCAAGGTGAGTTTAACTAAAGTTGTTCCGCTTTATTAAACAAGACACAGTTTCCATGCTGATTGCGAAACAGTGCAATGCCCTGCAAAAGGAATGAAAACATTGGACATTTCACATAAACCTAAGAAAGATCATCATACTGTTAAAACAATTTGCGTGATTTAAAGCAAACTGGGTCTTTATCTGTTATCTGTTCTTTCAGATGCATTCAAGGGAAATCTTCATCAGGCAAATGCTTGTTGACAGTTAACAGATGCCTCTTTAGACAGTTTATATTGTCTGTCTGTTGAGAAGCCACTGGTGAGCAGTAGGCAAGTATATGAAGCTTTAGGTGTCCCTGGAAACCTCTTGATTCATACGTTTGTGCATAAAGGTGTATTTGGGCCACCCTTAAACTATGCTCACAAAGATTAACGTTAGCCATCGATTCCGAAAAAAATATAGACTTATTTTGCTATTATTTTATTCACTGATGAATACTATAGTACACTGGATGGCCACTGGGTCTCAAAAAGGCTGCAATGTCAGCAAGGTGTTGGTGGAGTGATGTTTTGGGTTGGAATAATGGGGAGTGAGATGTTTATCCCCTTCAGGGTTCCTGAGGGTGTTAAAATGATCTCTACAAAATATGTGCATTTTCAATTAGATATTTCCTGCCATGGAAGAACCAAGCCTTCTACAGTAAAGTCATTTTCATGGAAGGCAGTGCACAATCACACGCTGTAAGAAAATACCATTGAATCTTCGGTAGCTATGGGTATAACAGGGAAAAAGAAAATCATGGATGGCCACCATCATCCCCTGACCTCAACCCTGGAAGAGCATCTTTAAAAGTAAGATGCATGAGGGTGGGTATTATAACTCTGGGAGGTAATTAAAGTCTACTCTTAGAATATTGGCTTTTTTTGTTTTTGTTTTTAGAAAAATAATCTCCTACGCATGCAAACAGTACAACAGTTGCGTATTTTCAGTTTGTTCAAATTTATGTAATTTATTTAAAATGCATTTAACAATGATGTTCTCATAATTGGTTTAATGAAATCCAGATTATTATATATTGTGATTATTATATGTTATTGAATTGATTTAGAAGAAATAAAAAAGAAAAAAATCATAACAACTTGGAACACACTATAACTCAACCACAACATCCTGCAACATTTAATTACTATTGTGAGTAGTTTTTGTTGCTTTGCTCTTTTTCTTTTACATTTACCAACTGAAAAATAAATGTTTTCTCCAAAAGTTTTCCTGCTTGACCCCTGTTGTACCACATGAAACTCTGTGCAGTGTGTGCATGCACCAGCTCCTATCTGCTGATCTTCATCCTGAACGAGCTTAAGTTCTTTCCTGCCAATGCCTTGTGCACATGCATACCGTCTGAATCCTGCTCAGGAATGACTGACAATATAAACTGTCTAAAGAGGCATCTGTTAACTGTCAAACCATCCATTAGTTATAGCAGGAAAACTACTTCACTATAAAAGCATTAACACTTTCAAAGATTAGGTTTGATATGATTAAAAAGTCAGTTAATTCAACACACAATAACAAAAAAGAGAAAAATTAAACTAGTGGGAGTCACACAGAGGATTTCTCCCTCCACCCTAAATAAATGAAACTCAATGTTACTTTCCAAAAACAACATCTCAAGTTCCTGACCCTGTATTTTGTTCTCAGCCTTGTACGTCATTACACTTCATGAGGTGAGACACTCACCGTCAGGATTTGTCTCATACTCTCATTGACCAAACAAATCACACGCCAAATAAAAGAAAACCTCAGTGATTCCCTTTAATGAAAAGAATAATTCTATTACACACAATGGAGTCTGAATGTAAGACTTTTCTCATATTTCAGCCCAAACATTTGTCCATCGCATCACAACACACCTTATACGCACAGATGTTGAGTATGATAACAAGCTAAAGTTGTCTTTTTTGCTTCCAGCTGTTTGGAGGAGACACAGCTAAAATGATCCAACACCTGCAGCTCGAGAGACAATCAGGATCCATATGCACATAGTACAACAGTGTAACTCTGATTTATTCATAATTATTAATCATTCCCCCACATGGAGACATGATCAATAAGGTTGGAAAGGTTAATCATCCATTCTTTTCTTCTCCCTCAGTACAAAGACGCAGGTGCAACATACAGAGTTTGCTTTTGTTATCTGGCTTCACTAACAGCCACACGCGGTACCAAGACTATGAATCAATCCAGATCGTCGTCCTCTTCCGCTTATCCGGGGTCGGGTCGCTGGGGCAGCAGCCTGAGCAGGGAAGCCCAGACTTCCCTCTCCCCGGCCACATCAGCCAGCTCATCCGGGGGGATCCCG
>JAOXYM010000017.1:22676611-22694654 GCA_028567055.1 Leptatherina wallacei
ATTAAATTAAATTAAATTAAATTAAATTAAATTAAATTAAATTAAATTAAATTAAATTAAATTAAATTTAAATTAAAATATAAAATACCAATGGTAATTATATATTTTTAGCTTGTTAATATAATTAATTATTCAATTACCTTTCTGTGCTTATGCAAACAAATTCTGATGAGGTCTATAAAAACATAAAACATAAAAAGATTAAAAGAAATAAAAATAAAAATGAAATAAAATAAATAAAACAAAATAAAATATGAAATAAAAGTTTGTATTTAAAGCCCTTTTAGCTTGTTTAATAATTCCTTATATGACTACCTTTCTGTGTTTATGACTGGCCCAATTATTTCTTATAAGCTTTTAAAAAGTAGTAATAAAATTAAAATGATAATAATGTAAAGGGAAACTGGGAAAGGCTCAACTCCTCACAATTCTGAACAAGATGACAAAATGGTATAGAAAAATCAAGAATGAATAAGTGTTTTTTACATTTTGGATCCAAATGCTTTAGGAGGGACAGAGTATATGAAGAAGAGAGGCAACCATATAAACATACAAAAAATTAAGAACTTCAACTGATGAGCAGAGTTTCCAGGTCCAAGTTTGGACTTAACCCCCCCAAGTTGTTTCAGGTGTTCACAGTTCAGTCAGACATCATCTCACATGAAGGTCAGGCTCTGATTCCATCATTCATTGTTCACATATTTTCTTTCAGGTGCCTACAGGTGGATGCTGGGCTGGTTGGAGGGGCCGAAAAGCAAGTAAGCAGCACATACTGTTGCATAAAAAGCAGGCAGCTCATTGCGTTGCAAGGCAGTAGCAGCAAGTATGAGTCAGAGAGCAAGACAGGAAGTGTGCAGCTTAAATAGACCGCCCAGATTAGATGTGTATGTTTGATATGCGGCATGTAGAATATCAGGCAGATCACATGGGAAACAGCAGAGCAGCTCAAGTTGCCTGCCTGCACTAGCTCACAATTGTTGCTTCATTTTTGGGGGTTTTTGGAGGCACTTGTTATTAAAATGGATCTGTTTTCTCTCTAACAAGTAAAAATGGCCTTTTGTCCTTCTGTTGCAGGATCTGTCATCACCCTGTCCTGTCTGGCAGGACGTGATTAATAAAATTTCTGCAGATACTTTGTTAACATTACTGAGGACTTTGCAGATGTTTCCAGATAAAAGACTGGATTCTGCTCCAAGTGGACACATTTCAAAAGCTGCGTGCAAATTTAGTGATTGTGATGCAGAGGCAGATCAGGTCATTTAAATTTGATAAACTAGAAAAAAAGAGCACCACTACTGTTGGAAATATGACATATGGACATATAGATGATTAATTCTGGTTTGTAGGCCTACTTCTGTTTCAGAGCATCTATTTTTAGCATCATTTAAAAATGTAGTAAGTAGTTATATTATTCAACCATAATTCATATGTCCATAAATATTTATTTCATAAATATTAATTACATAGTATTGGCAATCCATCCCGGGTGTACCCTGCCTCTCTGCTGATAGCAGCTAGAATCTGCCCCAGCCCCTCATGACCCTAAGGGAAAGCTATAGGGAAATGGATTAATGAATGGGTATTAATAACATACATTTGTAAATATTCATTTCAAATAAATCCTAATCATAAAACCAGTACAATAAATATTCAATGTACAATATAAGTTATTGCAAAAAGACTGAGGCGGAAACATCTTCGTCTCTCAAACATCTTTTTATCTTTTACCATCTCAATGTGTCACAACCAAAAAGCAACAAACAAAAACCAAAGCACTGAAATGTATTTGTCCTCTTTTTATACATTAGACTATCCATCGGCAGAAAAACTTACTGAACTTGTCTGCTATACTAAAATTATGTATAAATCACTGATTCAGTGATTAAAATAAGGAGTTTAAAATGGGCCACTCTATCTCAGCGGTCTACTCTAGATGGATATGTTTAAGTTTAATGAGCCTAGTTTTCCTTCAGCAGGATTATCAATGTAGACATTTTATTGATATTTTACATAACAGGGCATATTTACACTGTGATGTTGCTACTTGGAAAGATCTACTGTAAATGCACCACTGATTTCTCCATGTGTGTTCAAACAATCGTGCAGGAAAATTTTCATTTTTGTTTTGTTGTTTCTTCATCACGAGGTCAGGCAACAATGCTACAGACATGCAGATTTAACAAGCTTAATTCCTGCAGGTGAAGACTGGTAAACCGCTGTTTTTCTACTACTTTCAAATGTTATCGTCTTTCCTCTCAGGATCTATTCCTGCATTTCAATATGTTGTACCTTGCACATGAAAAAAACCTCAAAGCTTACGAATAAAACTAATTAATTAGTCGCATGGGACTTAAAAGGCAGATCCTTTAACTTTTACATGTGCGACCTGTGGTTAATCTCATGCAAACTCAAGCTGTTATAACTCCTAGTTAAATAAAATGATACCTTACAGAGGGTCACTAAACTGGTAAATTTCCCCCACATTTTCCCCAATTTGTAAGCATTGTTTTGTCATGATTTTGACTAAATTATAAGACTCACTCCTGTTATTAAGTCTTTGCTATTCTTTCTCCCAATTCAAATCAGGATACACAACCAGATGTTGCCTCTCTGCCTTTGTTTGACTGAAAAACTTAAATATCCATCTTCTCATCCTCCCTTCTTTCTGCCTTTTTCTTCTCATCCATCCCTCCACAGCGCCCTGCACACTGGAGTGCCAACCGGTGATGAGGACTCACAAATTCACTGTATTCATCCTGTGTTTCATTGTCCAGTGAAGACATAACACACACACACACACACATACTCATGTCATCTTTTATGGTGCCAAGTCTGTGCCTACTCATGCAAACACCGGAATACACCATGACAGCATTTATACATACACACACACAAATATATATCCCTCGTTCTATTCATCCTATCTGATGTGTCTCTTGCATATTCCAGCATTTTCCATTGGGTGCAGGCCAACAACCTCCTCCCTACCTGAAAGGAACTCTGAGCCTAAACACAGAGCCTTTTATGCACTCAGGTGTCTCAAATGTCGCCGTGTTCTCTGGAAACAAAGTGCAGTCTTTTCATGACGCCTTTGATGCCGAGTGCATTTTACATTTTTTCTTCTTTGAATCAATGCACCTGCAGTTTAGTGAGTGATGGAATAAGCTCAGGCTCTCTGATTTTAATAAACTGACTCATATTTGGTGTCACGTGACCAACATAAGAGAACAAAAGTACTGCTGTAGGTGTAAACAATGTATTACCAGGCCTAAAAGCCTGCTGATTTGTTCTTTTACACAGAAATGTGCCACCGTATAGTCCTTTTGTAAGGTAGACCAAATATAACTACATATCAAGAATCCAGTCTCTGTTACTTTACTCTCTATGCCAGACTTGGACATGGCTGTTTTTGAATGGATGACACAGCAACAACATCGAGAGATCTTTAACATTTTACGACTATGGCCAATTAGTCAAACTGTAATGGGGCATCAAATAACTGAGGGCAGGTGATGGTTTGTAAATCAATTTTAATCTTTAATTGAAAATAGTACAAAGACAAAAAATAGAGACAGGAAATGTAAATGTTCGTTTTTAGATATAAGGATTCTGAATGAGATGCCAGCAACATGTTTCCAAAAACTGGAAAAGCAACTAACAAAACTAACTCAAAACTGAGCAAGTTGAATAACTAGATGTCAGTAATAGGATGAGTTATAAAAAGAACATTTGAGAGTTAAATGTGATACGCTTTATCGTGTCTGTAAAAAACGTTTGCCTTAGACTAATAAATGAAGCCTAATCATTGGCTCCAGTTCATTAAGATATCCTGAAGCAAAGAGGAAAACTGTCCTGTGGTCTAACGAATGAAATTTGAAATGACCTTTTATAACTAAGAGCACTGTTGTCATGGTGCATTGTGGAGGAAGGACCCTAATAGGACGAGGCAGGAGCCAAGCGAATTTAGGAATGGTCATTTATCGTAATAAAGCAAAACGCTGCCAGAGCAGGACAATAAGTGTATAGATAAAAAAAAAAAAAAAAAAAGAGCAAAACACAGAGACCGAGGAGGGCATAAGGAAAAAAATGGGACTGGAAAGATGGGGAAATGACAACAGGAACCAGAAACAAAAGGGTATCTATACAGAGGGAGGTAATGACTAATAGGGAACAGGTGCAGTAATCAAAATCCAGGTGAGCGGCAAATCAATTAAACTGACAACACAAGGGGAAAACTACTAGAAGAAACAGAAAATAACAAGGATTCAATCAGAACTAAAAAAAACAAAAAAATACATGAGAACACACACCCAACATCAACACATACACCAACAGATCTAGGATCACCAGCTCTGGTCCTCCTGCAGGTTCTCAATGCTTCCCTGCTACAACACACCTAAATTCAGAGGAAATGGTTCTCCAACAGTGTCTGGTCAAGCTATACACAAGCCAGTTAAGGACCTACTGATTTGTTTTAATTTGCCAGCACATCAATGTCCCACCACTCCCTCCTCGTACCTACATAATAGCATTTGCTTTTCCACTTGGCCTCAGACACTCATAATGAGGAAGCAATGGATGGCGGAGGCGTTAAAACACAGCGCTGTTGAAAGAAGTGACGTAACCCAGCTTTTAGAAAAACATTTAAAATGTGCACGTCAAACAATGATCAAAAAACAAATTGTCTCCATTTTAGCTTTTGATATTTCCTTTAAACTATTTTTAGACTAAAATTAGGGTTTAACTGATCTTTGAATCATTGCATTGAGTTATTTATAACTTCTTTTGGAAACAGAAATAGAGAACAGCACATGCTTTATCACTAAAAGTCACTCTAATGAAAATAAAATCAAATTAAATAAAAATGACATTAGAAAAAAAAATATTTCCATTGGCCTCGAAAAACCTAAACCTGCTAAAGTCATTTCCTCATAGAAAAGCTTCAAGCTCCACGTTTCCTTCTTCACGTTGATTGTGACTGTAGTTTAATCATCTTCTACCATGAATTAGATTACTCCTTTTACCTCCTTTCCTCTCCTTCATCCCTTACTTCAAGCTGATATAAAGCACATAAAACTATGGGCAGATTAAAACATGTCAGTCTATCATTCTGAGAGCAACACACAAACCATTAGAGGCGTCTTTCTTTTCTCTACAAATCTGAGTGGCTAAAATTGACCGAGGTTAATCGTTAAAGCAAGGTGTGAATCCACCATGTGGCAATTTGTCAGGCAAGGTTGATGTTTTCCTTGTCAACAGATCAGAGCGGCCCAGGGATCAATGACTGACGCACTCATACCATGCATGGCACAATAAATTTCCCACAAATACACACACACTGATGATTTGTGTAAGTCATTCTCTGGCAAAAAAAAATCAAACATGTAGATGCATAAACATGAGTAGATAGCAGTGTGTATGGTGAAAATAGCTTTCAAGACACTGGGATGTTGTGCACGTCAATGTTCACTTAGAGACTTACAGCATCTTTGCACCAAAAAATTTAAAGCATGCACACAAAAATGCACATTCACAGAAAAGAATCGTCCAGTGAGTATAACTCAAAATGCAGACTGTGGCTGGAACCCATTTCAGCAAATGTGATTAGCCCAACACACGCCATCTCATTAAGAGACTGAGTCTTAATGCCAGCACTGTTTCAGCATAGGAGCATTATCTGACAAAAAAGAAAAAAGAAAAAAAAAAGCGAGCCCAGATGCTTATCAGTGTCTTGATTCATACTGCAGCCCATCAACAGACAGGGATTCCTCCAACGTCAAAAACCCCACACACAGACACACAAACACGACACACACTGTCAGGATGTTTCCTGATATTCAATATGGCTCCGCGCACAGAAACAAGCATGCAGCAGCAGAAGCATCTGTTTCAGTATAACTCCTCACTTATTTAACGATCAAAGGAAACATTTCTTTTTATAAATGAAGCGCTTTGTGTTGTTTGTTTGTTCCTCACTTACCATGTGTGAATGAATTTGAGAGTAACATATGTGAGAAGCCATGCGATTGTGAGATCTTGCAGCCATACAGAGAGAACATGTGGCAGCGTACAAGTGTGTAATTTGGGTTCAGATGACAGTATGTGAATCTCTTTGCATTAAAGACTATACTACTAATCCATTCTTTTTTGGAGGTATGCATTTGTGCATTGCATGCAATCTTTTGCAAGTTCTCTTCTTAGCAGAGCCTTAACGTCACATTAAACGATAGAGTTTTGCAGCTACTTGCTGTATTTGCACACTTTCATAGCTTTCATGAGCAATCTGGACAGATCAAAACAATCCAGGTGACTCAGTTTAATCAATTAAGTCCAAGCTTCAAAGATTTACTTCAGCTTTACATGGAAATTATTCAAGTCAAATCTATTAAAGAAAGTGACTTAAGTTTACATGGGAGCTCTATAAAGGGTTGGTTTTTCTTTTAACATGCATGGCATGTCTTTTGTTTGGTTTCTTGGGACAGCAAGAAACAGCAACAAGTGAAATGAAAATTTAGGACATCTAAAAAG
Organism: Leptatherina wallacei; assembly: GCA_028567055.1. Taxonomy (NCBI): domain Eukaryota; kingdom Metazoa; phylum Chordata; class Actinopteri; order Atheriniformes; family Atherinidae; genus Leptatherina; species Leptatherina wallacei. The sequence continues at coordinate 22,683,140 of JAOXYM010000017.1, forward strand.
TAATTGGCACCAAACGGGTGACTTTATTCAGTTAATGCTCCAAAAAGCATTCATTTGCACTTTAACTATGAAGGGAAAAACTCTTTTAATTTGATAGGCTTCTAATACCCTAAATTTTTTGGAGTTGTTTACAGCAATATATTTACTGGTTTTGACTTGAATCAATATGTTTGTGCTTTCATGAATAATTGATGCATTTAAAAGTCAAGGATATGTACATTTTACTTATGGTTAATGGACTCTGTAGGGATGCAAAACATAACCTGAAGGTTTGGAGTGTGAAAGCTCTGTTGCTGTTTGTTTTGGACCAATGGCATGAGTTTTCTGAACAAAGCAATCTTTGCTCATTTCCTCTGCACCTTCTTGAAGTAAATTGTATTTCCGCAGACTAAAAAAAATGCACCTAATATTAAGTACTTGCACACCATTACAACAATCCTCTTTGAGTGTTTTGCTAATTGCTTTAGCTTGTTGTCTATTTTCGTTGCATGTTTTTGCCAAAATGACGAGATGTTGAGGCCTTGTTTTCCACGCACGAACCCCATACACAAGAGTGCACAAGAAAAGGCATCTGAGTGCAAAATAAACTTGCAAAATCACAGGAAAGTATGCAAACATAAGTGTAACTCATCAGAGATGTAATCTGCATTCATAAAGAAGTGCCTCCATTATGACCTCTTCTAAGTCTGGGTAAAGACTGCTGCAACAAACAAGGTGGCCTAATCTTACTAATCAAGACTCCATACATTCAGTGTAGCCGTCTAACTCTTTAGAGCAAAAATATCCAGACAGTTAATTAAGCTATTTAGCTTTGTCAGACATCCTTTCTTAAGATTTCTCTCTCTCCATCAACACTTTCATACTTTCTGGTAATTTGCCCAGAGCGTGAGAGATGATTTTTTTTTCCTAAACTTTTCTTCATCCCACTTAAACAAATTGTTTGACTGCTTAATATGTGCAGCTGATCCAAACTACTAAGTGTGGGAGGCTGCGGTCATGAGCAGATGTAACGACTTAACCCCCAAGACCTCAGCTGTCCTGCAGGAGCAAATAAAACGTCAGCATCCGGCTTTGCAGCCCCTCCTCTGACAGCTCCACTTCCTTCTCACAGCTTCTCCTCTTCCCAAAAGGACTGGGTAAGAACAAGGTGTTTCAGTCCAATCACGCTAATACTGTTGTGCATGAAAAACTAATATACAGTATGAGTTGTATGCATAGAATTCATATTCAATTAGCAAAATGTTCATTTAGTTGGAACAGGGCTTGCATTTAAATGTAAACCCCAATGGTCTGTGTGGTCATCTGCAGCATTTTCACTTGAATAATTACAAAAAGCACAAATTTAAGGCTGTAATTCCTCTGTAGCAACCTCAGATGTGTTTTACAGAGATAATATAAAAATCATCCGCTATGACAGAGAAAAGAGCTCAGCTGACAAGCACTGCTGTGTTCGACTAACAGGTAAACTCTTGAATGCACATTGCATGGGAAAGTGTGCCAAGCAGAGAAAAAGAAATCCGCACAACCGCTGTGGATGGATGCTGTTTACAGTGCATGAAGCTGATAAGCATCCTTCAATCACAAAAAACTGTTTTTGCAGAGGCAAACCAAGACAACTCAGACTGATATGATCTGTACATTTGAAAGTTGAGACAGGAAGCTTCATGTTTATCTTTTATTTTCCTTTTAAAGGAAAAAAATGTGGTTAATAGACGGCTGGTTTGAATTTAACAACATTGAGGCTAGCTGGTCCTTCCCATGATGATACACTCGAGATGAGCAGCACCAGTTGGGTAAGATAAGGCTACATCTTTTCACTTGGCATAAATCTGATGGATCCTTACAGTGCTACACAAAGATCAGAAGAGATTTGACTCCTTTATGTTTTGCAGTTATTGTTGTTTGTGCATTTTACATTTGGATATACCTTCGCCAGCACTCTTGTCATTAAAAATCTGTCATTTTGTTTCAGCATGTTTTTTTTAAATTTATTAAAATTTTTTATACTACACATGGTGCAACAGGTGATCACACAAATTAGATTTAATCCTGGAAGACATCCATAGCCCAAATAAAAAATCTTTAACATTACATCAGGATAATTAACATATTAAGAATGAAAAGAAAAAAAAACAGGAAGTAAGCTAATAGAGAGTGTTTCTATTTTCATTTTTCTATCTATGCATGTGTTCATGTGACATTCATGTGGGTGGAAGGTGATTGAATTAGGTTGCATTTAAGAAAGGATCGGAAAACACGTCACATGTCAGATCTATGTGTGCGCGCACCATGATCCTGACTGGATATCATTATTAGATGAACAATATAGAAACAAAAACATTTGAGAAAGAGTTATGAAATTGTTTGCATCTTTCTAAAGTAGAAAGGCTGATGCTGAAATTGGGGGGGGGGAAGTGTTTTTAAGTGGTTTGTACTCTCCTCTCTGCTGTACAAGTCTGTACTCACACAAAAGCGTGGTAGACAAAAGCCCATTCCCTTGGTCTCTCCAACACGTTGTAGAGGTAATTCTGGAGCCGCCGGTACCGCGCGTTCCTGCGCCCACTCTGCGCGCTGTAGATTAGCGGCTTCCCCAGCAGGCTGAGCCGGGCGCCCTGCTTCCTCTCAGGTCCCGCCGCACCTGCCGCGGTGGGTGACAGGAGACCGTCCCGGACCGCGTTATTCATCGTCTTCCGTCCAGACTCCACATCTTTCAAGGGGTAGTCCTGCGCCCGTGTTCCAGTGGAGGTTTTCACCCAGAGCCCGTTGCCGCCGCTCTCTTCGCCGGTGTGACTTCGCGGCATGGCATCACCAGCGCGAGCGTGGAGTGCGCTGGGAGACCGGCAGACATTCACGCGCAGCCAAGCGCTCTTTCTCCTGAGGGTGTTTGGCTAGTTTTAGTTTGAGTTGTACTGTATGATATCCGAAATAAAAACAAAGAAAAGACTAGGGGTCAAATTCGTACTCAGCTCTCATAGTGTCATGCAATGGTTATTTGAGGAGGTTCAGAGTCCGATTTGGACACTTTGGCCATCTGCGCAAGGCTGGAGAAGAGTTGGGTTATGAAGGAGTGGATCCATGGAGACATTTGTCGGCGGGGGATGGGGGGGCGCGACTCTCCCACCCTCTCTTCCCCAACTCACTCTCACGCGTCGTCTGACTTCTCACTGTCCTAGTGTGTGAACCCTGCTGGCTGTCTTTTACGCATCGAAAAGAAGCGCGGCGCTTCCAGCACCGCTTGATAAATAGGCTGACTAATCTCATGGAAGACTGCAGTGTTTTTATCTTTAATTTTCTGTTTGACTGATAAATGTTAACTCGGCAAAAGAGACGTCAAAAGACTCCAGTGCAGCGATGACGCACGTTTTACGCAGAGAAGAGCTTGCCCAGTGTCTTATTTAATAACCAGCGTGATTTTTGTCCTCAGTTAATTTGACAAAATAAATTAAATGCCCAAATCTAATCCAGGACTTTAAACTGTCATCCTTACAACTCTACTTTTAAAGACGTCCAGAAAGAGAGCAAGTCTCTTCTGGCGTGTAACATCAGACTTAGATATGAACTTCGGCATGAAGTTTAACTTCAAATAATGAAAAATTATTAAACACGTTTATTGTCGATCAGAAACTCGATAATTTCTCAAAGATGGTTTCATACTATGGGAATCAACGTTTTAAGCTGTAGTGAAGATGGTACTCGTTGTCAGCTCTGTCTCTAAGTATTTCCGCTCGGAACCAAACACGCGCTCTGATTATGATGGCAACAGCTGCGTCACTCCCAGACCACGTGATAGCTACTTGAAGACAACTCTTACTCCTGGCTTTTCTTTTCTCTAACTCTTGTGTAACCTACAAACATTCGTCAATAATAAAGCAATTCAACACATTTTCCCCTTGATTTCCTCTTTTTTTATTATACTGGTTTTATGATCATAGTGTTGATATTATTTGTTGTCGTATGCTGGTAGTAATGGCATCACATCTATTCCTCCACAAATCTGTTTCTTTCATTATTGCCTCACTTTCTGTAACGTTTTCATCCATTTGACTTCATACTGTTGCGATCCAAGCCTGACCTCTACTGACCAATCATCGCTAGTACATGTGTCCCATACAAAGCTCCATCCTGCATATTTTTTGAAAAAAATATTTTGATTTTTATGTTGAATTTAATCTATCTCTTATGGCCTACAGAGCTGGGCCATGTAGACTGAGATTGTGTTACAATTCATTTAATACAATTGTATAGGAAGGTTTAGTTGAGATTAAGCTCAGTTTTGGAGAGCATTGACTTTAAAGTTATGAATATGTTATTATATTGATACATAAAAGGAGAGATTAGGGCAAGACTGGATCAACTGTAACATGTTCAATTCCTTTAAATTAAAAACAAACAAGCATAAAGCAAGTTGAAGTCACGCTGCATGTAATAGTAATAAGGAATTTATATGCATGCATCAAATCTTCTCTGAGTTCATCAGCCTGAGCATGCCAAGGACAGCGGGCGACAGTGGAGAGAAAAACATCCAGTTGTGTTGGGGAGGATGGGCCAGAGGAGTCAACAGCACCATAATTCAGGGATACCTGCTGAGAAGGAAAGAGAGAGGCACAAGTTGATGGAACAATTCTACAGTCCTTGACAATAATAACCTCATATACATCGAGATTAAAGAGTAAAGAGAGAGAGATTTCAAGGGAAATGCTCAGTGCACCATGGAAAGTCTCCCAGTCCTAACTATAAGCTTTATCAAAAAGGAAAGTTTTAAGCTTTATCTTAAAGTTAGAGAGGGTGTCTGCTTCCTGAACCCAAACTGGGAGCTGGTTCCATAAAAGAGAGGGGCCTGATAGCTGAAAGCTCTGCCTCCCATTGTACTTTTAGAAACTCCAGGAAGGACCCACAACTTAACCTGGAGTCTAAAAGCAAAGTGCTCACCTGGGAAAATATGGAACCATGAGATCTTTAATTGGAGCATGAAAAACTCCATCCTGCTAATTCTTATTTATTCTTTTTTTATTTGCTTGTATAAAAATGTCCACAAAGGTGTTTATTTAATAAATGACAAACACAAAGTTTAGTGCTTGCCAGATGTTCTGACTGCACGGTTATAGAAGATTGTAATATTCTGCTGGAACAGCTTTGTTTTCTTCAAGCAGTCATTATGACCCTACTAATGTTACTGATGGCATTACCGATAAAATCATTGAGCTTTTTAATCATGGAGTCTTAATTGGTGTGATTAGTAACTGCCTTTTAATACTGTCTCACATTGAAATGGCTGCTAAGATGCATGGCCCAGTCCAAGCACCTGGACATAAAAATGTCTGTTTTCACAATCAGTTTCCAGTTTGTCTGTAAAGTGAGTTCATAGACTGTACGAATGATTATTTTTACATCATATACAGGCCGAGGGCATATCAGAAACGACTACATTTCAATTATAATAGATATTGCCTGACATTAAAAATGATGTAGCAAAAAATCTTTGACTGTAAATTTAATCATGCAATTACACTGTGGTGTACTTTTAGTTGCAATAGTGTGGCAACATGACTTAGGTTTCAATACAATTTCCCCTAGCAGGGGAATTTTTATACATTAAACTTGTTACATTCTGATGTTAAAATATATACTGAATGGCCACTTTATTAGGTACACCTTGCTAGTACCACGTTGGACCCCATTTTGCCTTAAGAACTGCTTTTATCGAGTCAACACAGTGTTGGAAACATTCCTCAGAGATTTTGGTCTATATCGACGAGATCATCACACAGTCACTGTACATCCATGATGAGAATATCCCATTTCACCACATCCCAAAGGTGCTTTATTGGATTGGGATCAGGTGACTGTGGAGGCCATTGGAGTACAGTTACTTCATTGTCCTGTTGAGATGATTTGAGGTTGGGAGGTTGGACTTTCAGCATTATCCTGCTGAAAGCCATCAGAGGATGAGTACATGGTGGTCATGAAGGGTGGTCAGCAACCATGTTTAAACCATGTCAAGAAAATATTCCCCAAACCATCACACCACTAACAGCAGCCTGACCCATGGATTAGGCTGGATGGACCCATGCTTTTGTCTTATTTCCACCAAATTCTGACCCTATCATCTCAATGTGACAACTGAAATTGAGATTCATCAGACCAGAAAACGTTTCTCCATTTACTATTGTCCAATTTTGGTGAGTCTTCAAAGATGGTATTCTGCATACCTTAGTTGTGATGAGTGATTTATCTTCCTATCATCTCCAACCAGTCTTCCCATTCTCCTCTGACCTTTGACATCAACAAAGCATTTTGGTCTAGACAACTGATGCACACTGGATATTTTCTCTTTGTAAACTCTTGAGATGGTTGGGTAAAATTCCCAGTAGATCGGCAGTTGCTGAAATACTCAGACCAGCCTGTCTGACACGAACAGCCATGCCACATTCAAAACCCCTTTAGTCCCCTTTGTTCACCATTATGATACTCGATTTGATCTTCAACAAGTCGTCTCATGTCTACATGCCTAAAATGCATTGACTTGCTACCACATGAAGAATTTGTATTAACAAGCAACTTCTCTCTTTCTCTTTTTTTTTTAATGATGAAATTAGCCAATAGACGATGAGTAAAGTAAATAAAACTGGTACAACGTCAGCACCACGGACAGCGAGACGCTTTGTTGTTGTTGTTGTTGTGTTGGAGATTTCCGAGATGGAAATCTCAGGAGATCAGATGGGTGGGGAGAGTTAGTGAATGATTGTGTTGTGAGTGAGAGATTGTCAGATAGCATTGGCTGGGATTAGGTCTGTGTTGCAGGTTGGACGGGATTAGAGAGCGCAGAGGGGGAAGCAGCGGAAATGTGCGGTGCGCTATCGCCTGCAGCTTCTCTCGACACGGCATTTCTTCGTCTGCCTGAGCTGATCCACACCTGACACCCATCTCCCTGCTCCCCACGCCGATCCTGGAGGTACATATATAGCTGCATGGAAACATGGCTGACGTTCCTCAGATCGTCAAAATCGGAATTTCCTTGAAGATGCTTCCCAACAACACGGCGGTGTACTTCAAGTCGGACGGCGCCCGGTTCGGACAGACGCGAACCATCAAGCTGCTGACCGGGTCCAAGTACAAAATCGAGGTGGTCGTTAAACCTGGAGCTGTTCAGGCCACGTAGGTAGTCACGAGCCAAACTAATTGCCATGGGAGGGAAATATAACGAATTGGTAATCGTTTCAATTTCACTGAAAGATAAATAATGAGCATCATTGACACATAGGCTATTTGGCCAATGAACGGGAATGATTTTCAGGCAAAAGTCAACATGACAGGAGTCTACCAAATAAAGATGAAATGTGGCATCCCTTGATGGACAAATGAACGGTACTTTATGTTCTTTTCTTGTTACTACTATGGGTAGCTTGCAGCTAGCGGGAGTATGGTGACCTCTGTGATTGTATCTTATATTGATCTGATTAATGTTTACACCCCCACGCCTTTAGCGAGATATTATTATCCTACTCATCCCGTGTTAATAATAAAAGCCGTGACCTGGAAATATTTCTTGACGGTTAATTTGCAGAACCAAAGATTAGGGCGAGTCCTTAAATGTCCCGAAAACATTGACCTCAGCAGATCTGCAACAAAGAGGGCATCAACAGATTTTCAGGCTACATTCGTGTACAGTAGGAAGCGGAAACGGTCAGGATCATAAAGTAGCCCAAATAAAACCCTTAAAATAAACTCTTACTTCTATTCTAAATTTGGAATTCAGACAGAAATATCACAGTCCGAAGTCTTTTCCTGGAACGCTCAACAGGTCTTCAAGGAAGCTCAATGATTGACTCTACGAGCGGCACGTGAACGCAACACAAACTCCAACCGGTTGCGCGTCAAATCCACGACAGATTAGGAATCCAGCCTTTGTGCTTTGTGTCACGCCCCCCTTGTGATTTGCTTACAATTGGTGATTATGTAATGAATGATGTTGTACTGCCATCTCCACTTGAGGATTATATTTGCATATCTGACTGTCAGGCTGTAAAACATGCCTGAACGAGCACAACAATGTAAATCTGGGTCACACATGGGATGATGCAAAGGAGCAGCTCAAATTGATGTGTGGCACAAAACACGGGGAAGTCTCGTTTCGCTAGTTTATCCGTCAGGGTGAGTGTGTTTTGTTGTCTTTCTGATTGCAGGTCAATGAGTGTGGGTGGGGTGAGTTTCCCCCTGGAGCAGCAGTCTAAAGATCCACAGTCTGCGGTCTACACTGGCCTCTATGACACAGAAGGAGTGGCGCACACCAAGAGTGGAGAAAGGCAGCCAGTCCAAATCAACATACAGGTGTGAACACACTACCTAACATCAGGCAGGAAATAAACAGTCTGGACCCAGTGGGAAACTAAATAATTACAAAAATCTTCTTATAGATTATTATTATTATAATTATTATTCTTATTACACCACTTGTATAAATATTACCAATATGTTTGTCATTTTATATTAAGCTAATTTGAGGCACAGCAGATGAGAATTTATGTCTCAATAACGACTAAAAATATAGAACCAAACATCTGTAACTTGGCTTTTAATACTTTAAAATAAATACAAGGTATTTGTTCATGACTTGTGTTTTTCCACCTTGCACAACTTTAAACTTTGGCTCCATTGCATCTCAGTGAAATATGTATTTTTCTAATGACTCAAAAAGATCTCAGAAATAATTCTCTGGTCCAAAGTGATAAACATCTACAAACTTAACCAATATTAATATTGAGCTTTTCTAAAACATGTTTAATTGACTTTTCCTGTGGCATTTGCAGGATGCTTTTCTCATACTTTGTCTAATTAAAATTATTCAGATAATAAACTGGTCATATATAACTATCAAATTACATATATACAATATAAGAAGATAGTTTATATATATATATATATATATATATGTATATGTATATATATATATACATATATATATATATATGTTATCCAGCCAAGCGCTATATTATCCTTTAATCATCACGTGATCACATTTAATTCTAAAAGCTTCTCTTCTGATGGTTCTCACCGGGTCAAAGACTAAATGCCGGTCTTACCAGATGTGTCCATGTTACTATGGTTACAGATCTGCCCGTGTTTCCATGGATATGTGGGTTTTTTGTACCCTGACAGATACACACGTTTCCAAGGTTACAGTTTCACTGGAGTGGGAAGGTGATGTGTGTCTCAGCTGTTTAAGCTTTTAATTAACATGGCTTAATGCTGTCAATGACACCATCCCTTCTATGGAAGCGTCCTCTGGTGATCAGTCAAAAGTGCTAATATTTATCACAGGTTTTAAAGTCCATGGAGCTCTTTTTATACTACAAAAGGAAAAAATCGTAAGAAGTCTCTCTTGGATCAAACGTCAAAATTTCCTTCCAACATCACACGTATCCTTGAAGGAGGCAGGTCTAGTATTTCCTGGTGTGGTATTAAAACATCACCAACATCTGATAGGCTATAGAACATTAAAATTCCTGTATATGTTTATTCTGTTCTGAGAACGCATGAAAAATAGTGGCAGAAATAAATGCTCTAACACAGTTTTACAAAGTGTATGTCAAAAACACTATATGTTATTTGAGCATCTGTGCGTGTCCTCCATCTGTGTGTTCTTTCTCTGGGGCCTGTGGTGTGATATGTTTGCAGGATTGCGTGTGCATGAAACCATCTGTCCGATCAGTATGTTTCCTCTTCATTTCACCTTCACATAATCCTACACAAAGCATAGTTTGAGTCTTTTTCCCCCTTAAATTTTTTAGAGTCCGTGTTTTTTCCCCCCCGCACCACAGCAACCAACGATGCCGGAATCTTTTTTGTGTGTGTTTGTGTCTTTGCACATCTGTATATGTGTTTGTATTTCAGTTCACAGAGGCGGGAATGTTCGAAACGGTGTGGCAGGTGAAATACTACAACTACAACAAGAGGGACCACTGCCAGTGGGGAAACAGCTTCAACAGCATCGAGTACGAATGCAAACCCAACGACACTCGCACGCTCATGTGGGTCAACAAGGAGATGTTTGTTTGACAGCCTGAGGCAGACATATGTGGTGTGTACGTTCATGTGTCATTCTTTCTGTCATACAGTGAAAACTATCTTCTTATTTCTGATAGATATTCTCTATTCTGCTGCCAATTGGCTTCCTGTGGCAGGATATAAGATACAGTGATGTTGCCAGGTTTCTCACTGGGGTTTTCTTTGTTTATGGTGATAATGCAAATGTTTGACAATCAATGAACAATACATAGCACTTCTCATTTTTGAGTTATGCTTTTGAAAGAATAGAGGTGTGATTCCCCCCCCCCCCCTCCACTTACAGTCTAGTCAAGCGTGATAAGATTTATGTGTACGTGCTGTACTGTGGGTGTGTAAGTGGGTCCGTGTTGACGTGTGTGTGTGTGTGTGTGTGGATTTATAAATGGTGCTTTTGCAAATATGTTTTTGGCATATTTGAAACTATATTCATGCAGAGTTTGATTTTAGAGTCGAAATTTTGCACAGAATTATTTCATGTCACTTCTCAGGAGAGAGTATTTCCCTTTTGTCTTGATTTGCTTGATTTGCCATCTAAACCTTTAAATGTGAAAAATGTTAGGTGTGTTAGCTTTAAATGGTCAAAGTAACCCCCCCCCACACACACACACATAGAGAAAACACCACCATATTATCAGCTTTTAGTGCAGTAACTTCATAACCAAATAACAGCACAACTGACAATCATGCCACATTATCTCAGTATTACAGAGAATCCCATTTATCTATTCCCTGACTGAAATCATCTGGAAAACCCTCTTGGTGTTGTTGCCACATTAATAACCCTGTTTAGTCACTCTTCACTGCTGATACGTGGACCAATTTTAGTCAAGCAGGAAAAAATAAATATCCATCTTCTCTTAAGTGTGACTCAGTGCATATCATGTTAGAGTGAGATGGGAAAGCACATCAGTTTTTATTTCTAATCAGCACCTCTAAACTGTGAAATTATCTAAAAGGTTGTCATGTTTTGTGCCACCTCCTACACCAACACTGATTTTTAAAAGGAATGATTATTGCAATGAAATCCTTTATGTAGTTGTGTGGATGTTCATTATTTTGTAGTACTGTTCGTAGTACTAGAAGTAAGAGTTTTGGATGTGGGTGGAGTTGTGTCCCTAACCATGGCATATTCGTCCTCTACCTCTTTTCTAGGTCTCCACCGTGTACGTTGATCGATATCATATCTAATGACTTTTTTTCTATTTTCTTGTGATTTAAAAAATATGCTAATTTGAAGAAAAAAAATTTTTGTACAGGAAGCCATTTAAAATATTTTCATATTGTGTGTATCTTGTTAGAAACTACTGTGAAATATTTTAATTTATAAACTATTTTGACCTATGCAAGACAAGTGCAGTAAAATGTGCAATATAGTTGTGAAATCTTAACTTTTCCTTAAAGTAATGTTTGTTTATTATGCTATTACTATATAAATAAATAAAAAAAAAAA
>JAOXYM010000017.1:22731258-22757236 GCA_028567055.1 Leptatherina wallacei
CTAGGAGTCTGAAATTTAACCCTATATTCAAGATATAACTGTAACTTGGTTTTATGTTTTTAACTTCATGGCCTGTGTCAACACTGGACTGATGCGTTTTATTTTTCTTTCCCTCTCTTTTCTTGCTCTCTTCCCTGCAGGTGGTTGGCGGTCTCGATATACACAAAAAGATGGTGGTGGACGTGTGAGCGCTCTCCGCTTGCTGAATCCCCCTCCTTGCCCTCAACACTCGCTTTCTCCACCATCTCTGAAGATCTGCTCAAGACGTCCGGCAAAGCGCTCTCTGTGTAACTCAATGAAAGTATTCTCTCTCTTTATAATCTCTATCTCTGTGAAGCCACTTTTTTTCTTTGAAAAACCACAGGCCTCGTGAAGCCAACTGAAGTGTTATTGAACTGTAAATCCTCAATAACCCGGTCGTAGCACTTTAAGAGACTGAAGGACATCCATTTGTCATTTGCAAGAGCATCTCCAGTTTTGGATGAGAGGGGAGGAAGGGAGGGGAAAGGGGGGAACCGTGAAGGGGCTGGTTGGCTTGTTCATATTTCATCCTTTCATGTTTTTTTTTTGTTAATTGTTATTTTTTATATTTATTTTTTGTTCTTGTCTTTTGTAAAGAAGAAAAAAAAAAACGAGTATATCTATAGTTGTCTCGTGAGGGGAAGTGTGTAGTGTGTAAACACTTGACTTGCAGTACAACTAGAAAGTAGGGTATGAAGTGCCAACCAGAACATATCCAGAAACCAGTCCAAGTTATTACCTATCATCTCCGCAGTCAGACAAAAAAACCGGCGTGCAACACTTCCATCCGCACGACTGCGGCTCCTATTTGATGTAAAAACACAATTTTCAGATTTTCTCTTTTGTCTATTTTTTTTTTGGTTCACATGCGCAGTTTGAACAGACCAGTCAAAGCTTCCAGTCACTCTTAGCAAAGCAACTCATGTGTTTCTTTTTGTAATAAGATTGCTAGTTTTATTTATACTTAAGAATGTGTTTATATTGTTGGAGATTAATCTTGTTTCCTGTCATGAAATTATAGCTAGATAAATTAATGCCAAGAAAATGTCTTTCCAAATAATGAAAAAAAAAAAAAGAAGAAAAAAAACTCGTGGCTGACAAACTAATACATGGTTTACTCTTGAGGACACATTTTACATCTAATGGTGTGCATCCATATGACAATCTCCGATGCTAAGAATAGCTCACTAATGAACTGTAGGTGGAGTCATTAGTGTTTCAAAGCTTTTTATTTAATGTTAGGAAACAAAGGACTTGGCTAAGAACTAAGAGAGTGAATAATTGTGAGATTACACGCTGTTTGTGCAAGGATAACGCAATTTAAGAGACTTATCTGCAGGCAGCATTTTTTAACCAATATGTGTATATTAGGTGATCAATGTGTGCTCATCTTAACAGCAACAGGAGAAAGCTTCACCTCCGCTTAACATAAACCTTTCTGAATACGTCTCAGTGCAGCACAGGACGGGTCACAGTTTTTCTTCAACACAAACACTTAAAATCTTAACACATTAGCATGATAAGTGTGCAATGGGGTAGACTGTATATTTTAGTTTTGGGGTTCTTTTTTTTTTTTTTATTTGGAGCTTGTACATTTCAAAAGTTGGCTTCCTCTCCCTCCTTTTTTTTCCTGTCAATCAGCTCATTTCTCTCCTCCACACCTGCTAAATATAAACGGGGAGAAAAAAACAAAATTGATTTTTGAAGGGAAAAATGCTTCCTGCTATAAACAACATTGGGATAGATTTTAAATACTTTTTTTTGCTTTGGAGGCCGACTGCTGGTTTGAACAGGAGTTTTCAGTCAGATCTGGAGTGCTCTATTGTCTCCCCCCCCCCATCCCGAAGCTCTGCACGGCTTGGGCCTCCCTGTGCTTGCATGACATGGAAGTATATTTTTTTTGTTGTGCATGTAGATCAATTTTTGAAATAATCCTCTTGTTTACACATGGATGGTGATGTTAATATATTTAAGAATTTAACGGTATACAATATGGATGTTGCCAAACTTTGGTAAATGTACACATATTATGAGAGGTAATCCAAATGAACTAAACTACATGTAACTTTTTGTATTTTACCCGGGTCAGCGAGATGCTTCGATTCCAGTAAAAGTTGCATATCTGATCCTGTCTCAAACTGCCACACACTGTACTCAGCTTAAAGGGGAAATTTGATGTTTTTTTGGGGTTTTTTTCTTTCTTTTGTATATAAGTATTTGTTAAATGCAGTTCTGGCTCTCTGTTCTCTGTATAGTTCAGACCGCGCTTTAGTTTGTAAGTGCTACTTTTTCTCTGAGGGACTTGGGTTCTTTTTAGTTTGTGTGGGGAAATCTGAAAAGTTTTAAGTTTGAGAACCTTTTTTTTGTTTTGTTTTTTTTCCTTTTCTGCATGCTGCATCTTATGCTGTGGGACTGTTGGAAACTTGATACTGTATGAAAATGAAATAAAATTTAAATAAACTTTGAAATGTTGAAAGTACAAAGACTCCTTCCTTTCTTTTTCCAACACACATTTCATCAATAAAAATCGGTTCAGACACTAGTTTCAATTTATTTCAATATATCTATGGGAAATAGTGATAACAGGAAGGCAGGCATAAAATATTCATGCAATGGACAAGTGGAAGGCTTGAAACCACCTACAGCAGATAAACAATCTGACAGGGAAATATTATAGTGAAAAACATTTTATGTATCTATTGTATGTTTGTAATTACTTGTATTTGAGGACAGATCCCACTTTGAAATGAGACCCTGTGGATCAATGAGGTACATGTATAGAGGTAAAATAAAAAATATGGGGGAACAAAAAGATCTGTCAATCTAAAAGGTGGACCTTCAGCTGATCCATCTACTGTGTACTGAGGCCTCATTATACAGTGGGGCAAAAAAGTATTTAGTCGGGCACTAATTGTGCAAGTTCTCCCACTTAAAGATGAGAGAAGCGTGTAAAATACTTTACCTGAGGATTTTTTTTTCATTTTGTCTCTCATAGTTTAGGTATACCTATGATAAAAATAACAGGCCTCTCTCATCTTTTTAAGTGGGAAAACTTGCACAACTGGTGGCTTTTTTGCCCCACTGTAAATGGTTTCTATTTAACTGGCTGTCAAAAAGCCATTCTGAAGGGAAATGAGGAGAAAAGACTGAGGTGTGCCAAATGACACAAGAACTGGAGTGGAAATAAATCCCAACAGGTCTGACGGAGTGATGAATCCTCCCCAGAGCCTGAAACTCTGCACAAGCAGTGTTGGATATTCTTGACATAACAGGTGGGAAAAAACCACTGGAGTATCCTTCAAGAAATCTGGAGAACTACTTCTAAGGACTACTTTAAACAAAAAAGAAAGACAATTCATGTAAAAGAGGGTTCAGACTGCGTTTAAGAACCAAATACTGACTTTCAAGTTCAACAGAACAGCACAAATTCTGTTATTTTGGCCTTATTTACTTCATTTCAATGTTTGTACAAGTTTTAATAAATCCCTGCCCCTATTTACGATCAATTCATAAAGAAATGCGGGGTTGGCTCCAGACTCTTGCAGAGTACTATATGTAGTGCTAATACTTCTAACCTCAACTGTCAAAAGACAATTATACATATAAAGGAAACAGATTTCAGTATTTCTCACATCTTCATCCAAACTGTGAATGGAGATTTTCCTTTTTATTATATTTATTTATAAAAACTTTAAAACACCAAGATTCTGTTGATGTCTGCATTAACATTTTATTCCTCATATGTTAGCCCAGCTGATGAAAACTTCCATTTGGCCACTATGGAAGACAAGTTGTCCAGCAATCCCTACTCATCCCCATCCATGGAGAAACCAATCAGGCTTCAGAATCTCTCGGCGGTCCTGCTAGCCACCACTCTGATGTTGCCATAGACCTTTGAAGGTGGACTTCCTGTTGGGGTAAAAGGGGGTTTAAAGGTCACTTCTCAGTACTAATGCATATTCAAAGAGTTCTGCTCCAAATATAACATCAGCCAGATGATCTGCTATTAAAAGAAAGTCCTTCTTACCTAAGATTAAGTTACATATCGCTGTCCGGGCCATCTTGATATTCTGGAAAGAACCTAATATGTGGACTTTTCTGTTGAGAAACACAAGGAAAATAAGTGTTTAATAAGATTCCTATCAAGGTGTTGTCTTTGGGGTGACACAGGACAAGAGAGCAAAACCAGAAGGTCATCTTAGTTTCACGTGAACATCCAAAACCAGTTTCATTTCACAGTGATTGTGAAACATCAGTTAAGTACTCACGTGTCTGCAAGCACAATACGAGTCTTTGTCACGTTTTCAATGGTGAATTTTGTTTTTCCTCCTGTTCCTGCTATTCTTCCAACTGCTCTAGATAAGTGGTCTCCCTTCAGAGGTTTCACTACGAAAACACAGGAGGTTCAAATTGAAGAAAGGACAACGGGAAAAGAAAAAAAAAGTACCAATATGTGAGGAGTTTCTGACAGAAGTGCTCTGGTGTTGCAGTCTTACCATCTGTGACATCGAAGCTTTCGAGGAAAAGCTCGTCTAATCTGATGAGAGCCAGGGCGTCCTGGGAAGAGGAATGGTTGATCGTTACATCACAAGCAGAAATCCAACAAAGGTTCAACATCAACAAATGCATGTTGACAGCTGACATTTGACTTTAGTCCTAAAATATCCTCAGGATTTCAAGGATCTACAATAAAAACAACAGCGCAACTGAATCCAGGTTTCCTCTGTGTGCCGTGGGAAACTTCTCTTTTATTGACAATAGACAACTTGCCGATTCCACAAATCAATAACACTGATTTTCCATTGATTCCAAGTCCGTTTGACATAACTTTGTACAAAAGCATAATGAAATATTTGTGTAAATTGTCATGCCTTGTCAAAAAGCAAACATGCAGTTAATTTTTTTTGTACTTACTTCAACCTGAAACCCAAGAACAAATGCTTTAACAAAATCTGATGCCTTTGTGAGTGAGCTGATGTCCTCTGTTTCTTTGCATGTCTGAAAGAAAGAAGATATGATACAGACACAACTTTAAGTACCAGAGAAAATAACGGCGGAAGGGAATTACAGACCTAAATCAGTTAGGATAAACTCACTTTGATTTCAACGTTCCTGGTTTTGAGGTTGAATCTGACTTGAAGATGAAGATTTTCCACAATGGGAGTGAAAATCTTCAGCCAGTTTTCTTTCAGTGGGGTGTATCTGTGTGCTGGAACAGGAATTTTGCGCATCTCATCTGGTCCCTGAAACACGCATAAACAAAAATCAGCCATAATACAATTTTGTGTCATCTCTAGAGGATTAATCAGAAAAACACCTCTGTTTCAGATCATTTAACAGAGAAAGGGCAACTGTTTCTGCACTGATTAGTCTGAGAAAACTCAAACTACCAGGATTTATTTAAGAAAGACATGAGATCACAAAGTAACAGCTTTGAATAATTAAATTTTTTAGGTTGTGGGTGGCACCAGTAATCTTTGTATAGGAGGGGTGAAAGAATATTGAATAATTTCACCGAGTTTTATATTTATAACGCTATTTCTGTGGCACACACAGTTCAGTGCTACAAAACTAAAACTGAAGTAAATACATGAATAAAAAAAAAGATGCCACCACCAGCATGGTTAAAGGTTCCCCCTCTTCCTTGTGTTACCAGCTTTATTAAGCTCGATCACTAGATTACAGTGCGCAGGCGCAAAGCACTATCTGGCTTAAAGGGACAGCGAGAGAATCGCGTCTTGAAGAAAGCAAATGGCATAAAATGTACATTAACATCATGTTACAGAATAAATACAGAAAAAGTGAACGTAGATTGTAAATACCCGCAATTTGTCGCCTGAAATTGGTGGAAACTGCGGACGTTTATTCACCACGGGCTCCTCTGTGTCCATCTCCGCTGCTTCTTGATCACGTTTCCGCTTCTGACTCTTTTTAGACTTTACCTTTGTGAAAGAGTCTGTGTCATCTTTACTCTCTGTGACTGCACCGGCATCTGGAGTCGGAGTTTTATCGAGGTCCATCCTAAAGGAAGTTTTTAAACCAGACTATAGGGTAAAAACTTAAACACACCGTGAACACACAGGTATCAGGATGTCCTCGTGCGAGGAAAAGGACCCAAACAGCCACGTCATTAACGCCTATAGAGCAATTCGGCTTAATAATCTTGTGATAATAAATAATTATATATGAATGCGATAAACAAACTTTAGAACATAATACATATGTAAATAAAATGAATTATTTGTGCACCTCCAAGGTAGAATATTTACTTGAAATATGAATATTTAGTCTGGCAAATTTTTAGGCAGCCATAGAAAGGCTTGAACGTCATTTGTTTTGGCTTCGAGCTGAACTGAACAGTTTTTCTTTTCATTCTAGTGAATTTCCACAGCTTTACAGAACTATTCCGTCCCAGGAAAGATGTCAACGCCTCTGTCAAAGCCTCAGATTATTACGCATATTCAGAAGAGTTTGAACTACACGGTGTTCGACAATAAATGGATTCCGTGCAGTGCGAAGTTTGTCTGCTTGGGGAACTTTCCAAGAGGAACCGGAGTGATTCAAATTTATGAAGTGCAGCAAGGAGAGGCTCTGTTAATTAAGGAGGTAGATTTAGATTTGATGTTTATATCCTATGGTCTCTTCTTTTGTCCGGAATTGGTCCCGTAAATTGCGTATTTTAGTTAACTATCTAATCCAAGATTTCTAGAAATGTCTTGCTTGGTTGTATCCATGGTAACAGGCAATATCCAGACAGACAATTGCTGTTGTTTCAAACAAATTGACACTTGTTACTGAAAAATAGACTTTATAACAGATTCTAAAATTGTAAAAGAAAAAAAGGAAACTAAACAAGAATGAATCAGTAATGAATATAAGACGTCATCTTTCTCTGCTTGTTGCTTTGTCCCATTCTTGGAGCTAAACTGAATCGTATCTTCTATATTTCAGGTAGAGAAACCTAAAGCCATAAAGTGTGGGACGTTTGGGGCCACCTCTCTTCAACAAAGACACTTAGCAACTGGGGACTTCGACGGAAATCTCAATATATGGTACTTTTTCCACATTCACTCATGCCATGTGATAAGATAGTGTAATGATTGTTTCAGCTTCTGTCTAATCAGAAACAAAATCTTATGGTAATAGTAACTGTGTTTATCCCAGTGGCTCATTTGAGCTACTAACTGAACAGATATTGATGAGGTTCATTTCTGACTTAATTTTTTTTTCATGCACAGGAATCTTGAGATACCTGATGTTCCCGTTTACACTGTAAAAGCCCATAAAGAAATCGTTAATAGTATTGATGGTGTTGGGGGCCTTGGGATCGGTGACGGTGCTCCTGAGATAGTCACTGGCAGCAGAGACGGTTAGAGTCATTTATAATAAAAACGTTTTCATTTCATGAACATTTAAAAAAAAAAAAAAGGGAGAACATTAGGATGGACAGCAGCACAGATTTCTCCTCTATTTTCTTTTAGGAACAGTTAAGGTGTGGGATCCCAGACAGAAAGATATACCTGTGGCCAATATGGAGCCAATGGAGGGGGAAACCAAGAGGGACTGCTGGACTGTTACATTTGGTAAATTAAATATTTCTAAGGGGTGAAGTACGTACATCTACAACTATTTCAAAAACATGACCACTCCAGATAACTTGAGGCCAGATGCGTAAAACCATGTGTACCTACAAAGGCAGAAACATTTGCATATGCATTTTATTTGCCTGAATTATGAAGCCGTGCATGTGTTTGGGGCTCTTATACAAATCTTAATCATAATGAATCTGTATGTTTGTGCACAAGCTACAAGCAAACATTTTTTCTTCACTTCACTGAAAAGCAAATATATTTTATACGTTGGTTTTAGTTATGGAGTCATAAATAGAACAAAGAAAGACTGAAAAAAGTAAGATAAGGAATGAATTTCAAGTTCAAAGCAAAGGACCTGGCAGGAGTAAAAAGAACAAATGGAAAAAGTCGGGTTACAAAGTAGAGACAAAAATGCGCATCAGCTCACACATAATCTCAGAACACATCAAGAGAACCGACAACCCCGACTTTATCTGAGACAGATGATCATAGCACATTTACTGGGTCACCCAGCTTTGTGTGTAGAGAATCAGGAAGAAGATACAGATGTGCAGATGAAGTTGGCCGTTTTAGAAAATCAGCCTTTGGAGGCCTAAAGTGGTGCTTGAGCCAAGTAACATTTGTGGCAGAAAATCAAACCAATCTTTAGATTGATGGGACTCCTTCTCTCTTTTTCAAGCCTATTTAACAAGTCTTCCAACACCTCCATAGTAGCCAGAGCCAGAGTGAAGTGTTTAAATGTACCTCCTCGAATTGATTTGAGATTAAACAAATGATTTCAGATTAAACAAATGAGATTATGTATTTACCTTTTTATTCCAGGGATCTTTTCTTGGTTTCCGATATATTTGATTTACATTTCAGGTCATGCTTTCAATGATCAAGACCGATGTGTGTGTGCTGGCTATGACAATGGCGACATCAAACTCTTTGACCTGCGGAATATGTCTCTACGGTGGGAAACAAACATTAAAAATGGGGTGAGATAAAACCATCATGATATTTTTTCTTTTCATTTCTTGTAAAGTTTTCTGATGCGAAGTATGTCAGAGGAAAGTTTTCTGGCTGAATTCTTTGGTCATGGAGCTAGCGTCGCACAACAGTAAGACATTTGCATCCACTTGTAAAGAAAATGGGAATTCGAACAGACGGCTCAATCCAGCCATTTCTCTTCTGCAAAACAAAGAATAATTCCACTATTTAGAATAGTTATTTTTATTAGGAAAAACTGTAGTTTGCACCAAAAACTGCATTGAATTATAGTGCAAATAAAACAATAACAAGTACTGCAACAGAGCTGAAAATGATTTCCTGCAATCATTTAGTCTGGACACAAAACCAGAACGCTCCATTCATAAGCTAAATACAAAGCTATTTTCATTGCCCAGCTACCATCTTTTATTTCTAAGTGAATGTAGATTAACCCACTCGTGATTGTTGTGTCCATTTCAAGATAAATATGTGATACATTTCCAGGAAGTGACTTGTTTGTTTTCTTATTGTTCCATCATGACCAGGTATGCTGTGTAGAGTTTGACAGGAAAGACATCAACATGAACAAGCTGGTGGCCACCTCACTGGAAGGAAAATTCCACGTCTTTGACATGAGGACCCAGCATCCCACCAAGGGTTTCGCCTCTGTTTCCGAAAAGGTAATTGACCTGGCAGAGGAGAGCCATGCGGATGTTTGCCTTCTTTTTCGGGGAAAAATATCAAAAGGCTATTATTATCAATACTGTTATTCTTACATTAGTGTTGTACAGAGAGAAATAGAGGGGGGGGGGTTGCATTAGTCAATTTGAGCGTTTGCACAGCTGGAAGTATTTGGGGTCGTGTTTGTCTAACAATTTCTGTGGCTTTTTGTCGATGGCCAAAAATGACACTGGGTCGACGAGGAGAGAGAAGTGTGGCTTTTTGTGGGGAAAACGCTGGAAAAACACACTTAAACGAGCGTTAGCGCTAAGCCCGGCTCACCCCAGATCAGGGGCCTTGTCTTTCTAAATATTTATCCAGGTCTTCAGAGCGATCAACAGTCGGTACATCAGTGCCTCCAACCATGAGTCATGAGGTTCCAATACAAGCGTTGGCCTACAAGATACAGTTGACTTTTCAAAAAGGATGAGAGACAAATAATATGTGAGGTTATAAAGAAAATCTCTTAAGATGTGTTCCAAGATGTCAAGAAACACTCTTTTCTTTTTAAAATTTAGGCTCACAAGTCAACCATCTGGCAGGTGAGACACTTGCCTCAAAACAGAGACATCTTCATGACTGCAGGGGGAGCAGGCAACCTACATCTATGGAAATAGTAAGTAACCAGTTAAAAATAAATCAGCGGTTGCTTCAAAAGACTTAGATTCTCTGCTTTACTATAAACTGCTCTATATATAGATGCTTTTTTTGTTGTACTTTCCAGTGAGTATCCCGGTCAGAGAAGCAAGAAGGACTCTGACGATGTGGACGTGGGCGTCGCCGGTTCAGTCAACCTCTTACAGAATGTCACTCTGTCCACGCAGCCAATCGCCAGCCTCGACTGGAGCCCCGACAAACAGGGCCTGTGTGTATGTTCGGGCTTCGACCAGTCTGTGCGTGTGCTCATTGTTTCAAAACTCAACGTGGTGTGAAAAAGAAAATGGCAACAAAGTGTGATCGTCAAAATCTATGCAGGAACATGAACTGGGTAGCGTGTAAACCACTGCCTGGTGAGAGACTATGTAGTCTTTCATCAGATGGCACCAATTTCCATCTCTGCGTAGATTCGTCTTGTCAGAAGGTTGAATGTAAAGAAATGGGCAAAATGCTTGAGTTGAGTTATTAAGTCTGTGAAAGGATAACCCTGATGTGTTCATGTTGTGCACAGGAACACTGGTAACACAACTGTTCATTTCTCATGTTCTCATAAAGCCTGAACGGGAATAAGGAAATGAGTCATACAGCTGTTCGGTTGAATGGAGGCTCACTGGAACAAATCCCTTTTGTCTTTTACTATTTACTCTTGGTGAGCATTGTTGTCAGTTTTATGCATTGTTCTCACTTTTGATACATTTTCATTCAGAATTCTGTTTTTTCTGTTTTTAAATGTGCTTTTGGAGGAAAAGAGATTAATCTTGTTTTCTGTTCAAAGTGTATTACTTGTACATCAATAGTAAATAAAATCTAAAGACTTACTTTTTTATATATTAATACATCACAATACACCTCTTTGATACAGAGTAAGCAAGCTGTTATTTGCATAAAGGTGTTGAAGTGGAGTTACAAACATGGTCATATCCAGCATTTGAACCTAAAGAAGTCCTGTAGATCTGGATCATCCACCTCTTTGTCATGGATATTTGCATAGACACTTTTCACCAGCTCGGTCCTTGACTTTCCATCCAAAATATCGATATATTTCTCTATGCAACCTGTGAGTATAACCATAAATTAGAACATTAAAATGACTGGTTGTGGTCATATTGAAACTAATGCTGTAACTCAATTATTGGTTTCATATTTTCAAAAGCCACATCAAAATCAGCACTTTCCTTTTGGCCAGTCTCCATGTGTGTACTACTATGTCAGATCCGATAGTTGCATAAGATACTTCTCAACGAAAAAAAAAAAAAGTTATATTTACTCAGGCCCATGACTTTGGCGTGCGCTCCCAGACTGGGGCCCAACTGTGGGTGGTCGTACTGCTCCTGGGACATCAGCATGCGGACAATCTCCCCGGTGATGAAGGCATCATCGAAACTCTGCTCAGCTACAGGCTTCGGTGGGAATCTGCAGTACACGTCTATAGCAGCTCCAGGGTCAGACGGCTCCAGAAGCTGCGCAAGCTCAATGTAGGCATTGTGGATCTAAACACCAAGTTAATAAGTTTATCACAACAGATCTTGATGGCAATGATAATCTGCAAACTACATGCACATATTTGAACAGTTTCTTCAATCATAAATATAGGGACAGACTAGGGAGTGTTAAGCAAACAGCATCATTGACAATATTATGTGTTTTTTCCCACAATCCATAACCTATTGGGAATGAGACATTCGGCAACTATTGACAATTTAAGAACAGTAGCTTTCAAGTCTTTAAATGTAAGTTTGGGAATTATTTCATACATTTCACAGTTTTTTTTCTCATCCAGAGGAACATGTGAAGTTTCCACTGGAATTACTCGATCACGCCAGAGTTAGATGGAACAGCAACCAAAGTCACTATAAGCTGCATTAGAAAAGGCAGCGACGAAACACCTGAGATCTACATTAAATGTGACATAACAGCTGACCATTGGTGCCATGGCGATGACCTCTTGGTAGAGCTGCTTTGCCTGATCCCGAGTGTCTGCAGAGTGTGAGAGGACCCGAGCCAGACCCAGCCGTGATACATGAGACATGCGGTTCACTATGCTGGACCCGCTTACTCTTGGCACTACAACAGGCTCTAAAACAAAAAGGAACGCATACATAATGACACTGTGTTATATCACACTGTAATAATTTGATCTAAAACTTGACCTTTTTCATATTTACATGTGCCTGTCAGTTACTGTTTGAAGTCAAGTTATCTGCAGTTGAAACATGTATTGGCCCTGGAAATAAAGCTGGATTTTATGATGGGACCTGCAACTTATGGCAGTGTTATAAAAAGACAGAAAAACCACCATGAAGGTGCCCATCCCACTTAATGCAGGATCTCTTAATGGCTTTAATACACCGTTTTTACATCTCACTGACGACTCCCTCCCTTATACATTATAAACAAGCTCCAGATTTTTTCATTTTTCAGCTTCTATTCCAGAGAAGCAGAGTATAACTTGATGATTAATGTGCCTCTGTCATGGCTTACCTTCTGCGGTCTCAACAGTCTTAGGACAAGAATCCTGTTTAGACTTGTTGGCAGGGAGCTTGGGTTTGGTACTGTTGTTGGAAGGTGTACCTGATTTATCTGTCTGGGCAGCTGCTCCAGCTCTCCCCCTGCAGGCAAGAAAATATAACACAAAAGCTCTAAAAAGGTTCAGAAAAATAGATAAAGTTTGTGTTGATTAAGAATAAGTTTAATTTATGTTCATATAAAAATGGCAAAAAAACATCTCACTTCTTTCAGTTTTAATGCTTGGTTTAATTATTGGTATATAAACAAGAGAACAGTTATTTAGGTTTTATTTTTTATTTAAACGTCCTTAGTTCAAACTATTCATACAGAAGACCCAAAATACTAAACAGTAAAAGATTGTTTTTCCAGTTCTGCCCTGCCTCATGAATAAAAAGTAGGATAGACCTATAAAATGCATGAATCCAGAGGAAAAAGGGCCATGAATAAATAAGTATAAAAAAAACAACCACATAACCGCTTGACTCCGCCGGCTGACAGCATGACTCACCTGACTGCAGGGGCTTTGGCTGGAGGCCGAGCAGCCTTCCCTCCCCTGTTGGGGGCTGATGTGGCAAGAGTCTGTGTTTTGGTCACAGCTGCCTGACTGGGCCCTCCCCTGCCCTGCTTAGCTCCTCTTTTTACCACACTGTTGTCAAAAGGTGCCTTTGCTTGTGGGGATGGAGTAGTAGATGGTGAGGGTGCTTTCTTGTTCTTAACCTCCCGCTGGTTCAACCACCACTTTTGTTCTGAGCAAACAAGATGATTCAAACTTTTATTACAAAATTCCCTTTACTAAAATAGAAGATTTCGCCCTTTTTTTTATTAATTCTCTCCTATGGGTTTAAAGCAGGGACTCACTTATAAGCTGCTCAGGTGGTTCTCCATTCTGGACTTTGCCTTCCAGCTCAATGCTGGCCTGGAAGCTGAGGCAGGCATCACTTCTGGCATCTCTGGACTTGTCTGAGTTTGGGCTGTTGTCATATTGGGCCAGCTGAGCCAGACCAAGGAGACACAGGGCATGGCTGTCCCGTGGAGTGGTCACCACTGCCAGTTGGCATGTCTATGGAGCAGGGGTAAGGTAGGGAGAGGCCACAATGTATGAACTAAGCTTCAGTGTGCAACAACTCCGACCACGGTTAAATCTAGAAAACATAAGCAATAACCAGCACAGACTGCTCTTACTCTCTCCTGGATGTCCAGTAGCTCCTGACAGGGAGTGATGGTGGTGAGACGTACGAGCGCTGTGAGGGCCTGGCATCTCTTCGCCACAAGGGACTGCGTCAGGATGCCAGTCTCAGCCTGGCCTTCGCCCTGCTGGTTCAGTCTCTGCAGCAGGGCGAAGTGAGCATCGAGCAGCACCCACTCCAGCTGCCTGGTCGCATCACTGCGACACACACACTGACTCACACTCTGGGCAGTCAGCACAGCTACACTGAAGCATCCCAGCACACGGACAAAGGGACAGAGAGACAGAGACAGAGAGGGCTTTGATTTTCTTTGTGTGTCGCTGAATGACTCTGGGTTCCCTGAAATAAAAGTGACTGTAACTTACAAGTGATACACCTGTTCAGCACTCATGGTCTTCTCAGACAGCGTGTTCCTCTGCTGCAGCTGGCCGAGTGTGAGAAGGCCTCGCAGGAACTGTGTATTGAGACTGGACAGAGGATCTGAAGAATCCCGTTCCACCCGGCTGTAGCAAAAAAATCCCGGCAAAGAATTGCAGCACAAATATGAAAGTAAATAAAATGTCCCATATTTAGATTTCCATGTTCCACCAGCGGTGAAACGAAAGCCAGAATCGTGATACGCCCTCGCACCGTCTCCCCCTCGGTGAATGCACCCACCTCCGCCGCACACTTAGACGCACACATACACACCTCTTGCTGCAGAGCTGGATGACAAAGTGCTCCAGTCCCTGATGTAAGAATAGTGCAGCCTCCCTCTCCGTGGCCTCAGAGGCTTTCTGCTCCTGCTGTAACAGAGCCAGCCCTGTGAAGAATCTGAGAAAAATCAAAAGCAACACAAGACAGATTCTGAAGACAAAACCATCTCAGAGTCTAGTTTTCAGACAGCGTTTATAGGGAAGGAAGCATTTGCAGAGCAAGCTGAGAGGATGGTCCACATAATACATGCTTTAAAATCTATTTCTACTTAGTCTGTTTTCATTTAGCTAGATGATTTTTTTTAATGATGACTGCTCAATAGCCACTACTAATGAAACCTAAGTTCTGCTTCTTTTACCACCGGTACTTCTGTGAGCTGACCTGAGAGCAGGGTGCAGGGGGCGTAATGCCAGGCCGCTCTGAAGGTGCTGCAGAGCTTCCCTGCTCCTCCCCTGAAGCAACAGAAGCCTTCCTACATGCAGACTGAACTCCCAGTTGTCTGGACTCAGAGACCAGGCATCCAGGTACTTCACCAGGGCTCGGTGGACACAGCTCTCCTCATCCTGCATCACCGCATTGCTATCCTGCAACAACATCAGCATAATTAGAGGCTAGGGAGGTCGTCAATCCATAAAGCATTCATGGAGGAGTAATTGTTTTTAGGGATAAATTAAAATGTTCTACATAAAACAAATCTACCTTGCTAGTTTTCTTGGAGAGCCAGATGTAGAGAGTCTGGACATAGTCTGCTTTGCTGGAGTTTCCTTGCTCTTTGAGCTGCTGGAACTCCTTATCCAAGGCCTGCAGCTGCTTCTCCACCGTAGGCGTGCCAAGGAAACCGTGCAGCTTACACACACCCAGGATGTCATCCTGAAGCGCTATTGATTTGGCATCACTTAATTCATCCCTGCCTCTGTCAGCCTGGAAAGGATGGAGTGAGAGGGTGAGAAGTTATGCGGTTTTTAGCTGCATAGTTTGCCTTTTTTATATTCATATCATTATCAGATGAAAGAGACTATTTACTCTACCAAGTTGTTTTTAAGCAAAAATATAGAACTCTGACGGCAAAACACGTAAACCTCTAATTCGGTATTAAAACAAGTATTTACAGGGCATTTCCACTGTACTTGTGTGGGTGGGAAAGTCCTTGAGAATGTAAATTACTGGCAAGTTTGTTTATTTAATTCTTCACAGAGAAACCCGAAGGAAGGTGCTGAGTGTCAGCAGCTTAAAAAAGCTTCCACAAAAAACCTTACCCGCCTGCTTTCTGCTACACTTTGCTATCATTTGCTGTTACATATCCTTATAAGAGGATGTCCTCCCAGACAGTACCTTTTTCTTGAGGCCATACACCTCCGTAGCATAGTGCTGCTCCTCCAGAACGAGACCCAGCAGAAAGTGGAGTCTGGCATCTCTGAATCTGAGTCTGATAGCTGATGCATAGTAAATAGCAGTTTGCTCCAGGCTGTGCAGAGGAGACTCGCCGTCCTCATAATGCAAACGTTCCCCTGTGGGAATGTGAAAAATAAACAGAGCTTTATGGCACTGCATGCACACATCAGAAAGCAAAACCTGTGTCTGCCTTTATATGTGAGCGAATTTCCATCAATACAATATCAGATATTATGATTTACTTCCCTTTACTGGCAGTGGACCTGTCATACATGCTGTTTAATTCAATATTTTGACAATGAGGTTTCGTGGAAGGTTCATTTTCTAATTTCTTAGAACGCTGGTGTAAATCTTTTGGAAATAATAACACTGATTTAACTGGACAGACACTTTAGGAAAATTATGTATTATGATCTGAAAATATATCTACTTGTCTAATTTTCTAAGTACAATGCATTACACTGCATAATGAGAGACAACAGTATCTCCCATTAAGTTGCTTTCTCCTTTAGTTCTTTTGCATGAAATATTCAGAGAGAGTAACTTCCCATGACAGGAACATCTTTAATTTGTCAGACTGAACTGCCACAGCTAGCAAATCCATTACTGACGCACCATATTACTTTATCGTTAGTTAATGAAAATGTTCTGCAGGCATAGCATGTGAGCAAACAGTCTTCATAAAAAAAGAAAAACAAGCTTCAACATTTAAACTAAAGCCATGTTCAAGTAGCAGAACACGATCTTTGCATTTAGCGGCAATACGACCTAGAAGGTCAAACCGAGAAGCACTTTTTGTTTCTCAGCTTGATGTAGAACGACACAAAAAGCTTGTTTATATTTTAAGAGGCCTGTCTCTCCCACTCTGGTGTTACTTCTCAGTTCAGTTCCAGTGACTCTCATTCGGTCGTCTGGGATCTGTCTCAAATGTCACTTCTATGACTCATCAAACAATTAGCGAGGTACAAGTAGCCGAGAAAACACGAGCAGTAACTTGAGTGCCCCGCACAATAGACAGAAGAGGATGTACCATAGGCAGCCACAAACCAGCCCATTTACATGTATTTTTTAAAAGCTGCAGCTGAGCTTTCGTGCCAAAGCACAGCAAGGAAAAAAATTCCCCAGTCCACAATACCATATAAACCAGTCTGTTATTCAAACAAGTAGATTTAGTTTAGATGGATTAGGTGTTTAGTAGCAAGTAACAAGCGTAAAGGGTGATTTAAAGTAAAAACGGTCACATCTTCATCTTAATTCTGATTCTAATTCATTTATAGAGCAATATCCAAAAAATAGAGTATGATTTAAGAATAAACATGTAACACTATTCCAACTGGTTCCCAGACTTTGACAGACGGTTTATGTCTAATCTCTGAGCCTATACTCTTGGTTTGGAACGTGTGCCTGGTTTTGGAAGTTGTTTCCTGTAGTTGTTCAGTTGCTCCTCAGCCAGAGTGCACAATTTCTCCACACTGTCTTCTTCCGCAGACATTTGCAGTCTTTTCTGCCAGTTACGTATCTGTAGGAAACAAATGAAACAGATTAAAAACTCAAGTTTCTCCCAACAGATAGGAGAACAAAGACACAGGTAGAGGTGAGGAGTATAAAAAAAGGCCATTCTGAGTTATGATTCTATGTGGAGGAATAAAGGATGTGATGAAGATAAATCCTTAAAAACTTGAATTTATACAGTTAATTTCAACAGTTAAGCTACCAAATACTGACCTATGAATCTTTCCAGCATAAAAAAGGAACATAACCCAAGAAATAACAGATTTAGTTAGCTAAATGGGTATTTTTCATCTGCAGTCCCTGAATTTTAAACTGGAGCTTCAGAGACTGCTATACCACATTGTGTTGCAAAGATGAACAATTGGTTTCAGGAAAGTGGACAAGTGGAGGACAAAAGAAGAATTGTCAGGCCTAAAAACATTAAACACAAGAGACGAATAGTGTAAAAGTCATGTTCTTAATGAATAGGAACAAATCCTCCAAAAACCTGAGAGATGGATCGGGACCTTCACTTGATCTGTCTACTGTTCACTGAAGCCTCATAAGAAATTGTCTCCATGGAAGGATGGCTGTCAAGAAACCATTTAAGACAAGACTGAGGGATGGTTAATGACACAAGAACTGGATGGAAAATCTGTAGCAAAAGGTCTTTTGGAGTGATAAATCCTCCCTGGAGTCCAGACTTCAACATTACTGAAGCAGTGTGAGATCATCTTGACAGAAAACGGGGGGAAAAGGCAGCCAACAGAGCTCTTAAACGTCCGTCAAGAAGTCAGGAGGACTATTCCTGAAGACTAGTTAAAGACGTTACATTAAAGCTTGTCAAAGAGGGTTCAGACTATGAAGAAGAATAAAGCTGCTCATACCATTTATTGACTTTCAAACTTGTTATAATTAAAGAAACTGTTTTCCCTTATACATTGTATTCCCCTTTATCTTTCATTACATTGCTGCACCCATCTCCTTTTTTCTGTCATTGTATAAGTGTAAACAATGATGGGTGGCTCGAGACCTCTGTTCAGTATGAAAACCACCAGTCAGTGAAAATAACAGTCCAACACTTCCACCCACCAAAAGCTGGTAAATTTGGGGTTATTGGCAAATAATAAAATGAGGTAAAAATATTTCAAATTGGACCACTTTTTTATGTATTTCTGTCAGTGGAAACTAAAGACACCCACGTAGTTAGTATGTCATCAAATCAGATGGTTGTTTTGTTTTTATTATTATTGAAATGATTGTATATCTGGCGTTCCCTATTAATAACTGTATCTATAAAGCAATGCTCTGGATAAGCTTGCATGCAAACTAACTATTGCAACCATACATTATTTGACTTTTAGTTCGATATGATGCCATTTTATTTCCTGTTAAAAATATATATTTTTTCTGATCACATCTGGCTTTTAAATCATTCTCAGTTTACCACTGGTTGATGAACCAAAAGGTAAATTGTTCAGTCTTTGGTTAAAGAGAACTTGCAGTACACTGAAAATAAAAAGTAATTACCTCACAATCATGTTTTGTCTCAATCTCCAAACAGCTGGATGATTCAAAGTTGACCTTATACCACTCTGTCTCTGTGACATCCTGCAATAAATGGCACCCTGATTTTACAAAAAATACTTTTCTTTAATATTCCAGACATAAAAATGAAAAAGATAAATAAATTAAGCAGGCTGAATAAATGTATGAAACAACTGGACTTAGCTATAAGAACAATTCCTTACATGCAAAAAGAGTAAAGGGCCTCTATGTCCTGTCTACAAAAGCCTGCACACAACCACACAGGCTGCTTTTTTACTGAAGAGGTTAAACTGGCATTTAATGGTTGTGAAAGGAGCTCTGACTTGTAAATAAAGGATGAGCAGAGTCAAGGTCAATAGCAGTGATTCTGGCAATGCTGAGCACTGCTTAATCTTTCATCCTAACCTTTGCATTGAGGTCCCCCGTGGGTTTGTGTGGACAGTCCAGGGAATGTGACCCCAGCTCTGATAGTTCCATCACACTGTCACATCCTTTGTTAAAAAAAAAAACGTTAAGGGCACACACTCATACACACACACAAAAAACATATTAAAGGTGCAGACATTTGTATATGAAAGGCTATATTACATTTTTATTGGTTTATTCAACCATTATTTCCTTTCAGCTACAGGCAACAATCCAAATGAGCACCTTAACACTATAAAGAGGTCTCTATTATGCATAAAAACACATATGGCTGAGAAGAGAAACCACTGATGGGTGTAAAAGCCTGATGTCAAATCCAACTTTAATCCCACAGCAGCCAGCCAGTTCCAGGACGTTTTAGTTAAGTAATAATATCTCTTTCATTACAGCAACATAATCTTTGTCTACAGAGCCATCATGTTACATGATAGTATAGGTTGGGTAATGGGGACTGTTGAGAGGTAAGGTAGGGTGCACCTTACATATTAACAAGTTGTTATACAAGTATTAGTATACTAAGCTACTAATCTGGCATTCACCAAATAAACCAGCTCTGCTTCAAATAACTTTAAAAAGAACAAAAAAACTAAACAAAAGGAAGGTTAGACTCCAGGTTTTACCTCTGTAACAAAAGAAGCACTTGACCGTAGCAGCAGACATCTTTTTGTCAAGGTCCAGTTCGGGGACCCTCCAATCATCTCCCAAAGGACAATCGCAAAGCGGGTCAACTTTTGATCTTCGTGTTAGCATCTCGATATAAGGCATTGAGAAGACGCTCTTTGGTTTACTGCAAATAAACAAAAGAATCAGCTTAATTTAGTTTGTATTTGCTGATTTATAAAACAAAAGGTAGAGTGAGTGCACTAAGTGAGGTGCTTCACAATACAGCATTTAAAAAAAACATTTTTATTTGATTTTATCTAAGACACTACAGGTATAATTTCTTTCAGACCTATGGCCTCTTAACATCAATAAAAAGGGAAAATAAACTCTTTAAATAACTTTAATTAATCAGAATGACTCAAACTTAAGGACGGCAAATGAAAATGATGCATTCATTTACAGCTGCACAAATTGTAAAGCACATGTTTAGAAAAATACAGCGATGTGAATATGATAATGATCGTGACTACCATCACTGCCAACGCTTTCTCATAAATGCTCCCATTCAGTCTCACCTGTGGTTGACAGACACAGGCCTGTAAAAAGCACTCAGGGACACTGGACATTCATAGTCCAGCTGCTGCTTCCCATCAGTGAAGGTCACAGCTATGGGAATTAGCTCTCGAGTCACCAACACGGTGTACACCTGACGAAGTTAGACGGGAATTACTCAATAATAAATACGACGGTGTAGCAGCACAAAACAGCCCTATCAAACTTGAATGACCCAAACAAGTTACACTCCTGAAATCTCCCTTATATCCCAGAACAACTAAAGAGTGTATGGAGCTTTAAAATGTAGAATTATTTATGTTAATAATAATTAATGTTTTGTCAGTGGGTCAATGAGGCAAAACGTAATACTTTGGGATACATGGGTGTTCGGACCGATTATTTCATCCTAATCAAACACAGCCTTGAATCGACATGAAGGATGTTTGTTTATTTGATAATATGCAGTCATCTGCTCATGTTCCATCATACCTGTGAAATACTGCCATCTGCTGAACAGACAGACACCTCCACCATAGTGTCTCCGAAATTCAGCGGGACTGGTTGGGAGCTGCTCTTCCCATTTACGGTAACTTTTCTGAGTTTGTCTGGCACCTTTGTAAGTAGTGTCACCTCATTCCAGTAAAAGGGAACACTACCTGTGGGAGAAATCCCTGCAGTTAGGTGCATGAGAATTTGTGAATGTAAAAATGCAAGCTGAGGAAGACAACTTTTATTAATTGTAATGCAAAAATCATCACCTATAAGAAATGCATTTGCATAGATAATATTGCATATTTTTTTTATCATTGTATTTACTTTTTATAGCACATTTCTATCACATTTCACAAAAATAGCCTGTAGCATAGATAACCAAAAAGTCTTAACTTACAACTGTATTCATATGCTTTGGGGGTAAATGGTGGATGGAGTGGAAGGTCTCCATCCAAACCCAGGTTACTGAGCTCTGCAATCTTTGCTGATAGTTTGGTGATTTCCACACTGTATTTCTTCGTGGTCCCATCTTCAGCTACCACCTCAATTTCCACTGTGTTCAACCCATCTTTTAGTATAATAGTTTTGGAACGGTCACCAGAGAGCTGAAAAACAAAACAAAGGTTTTTTTTTTTGTTTATCACAGTGAAAGAAATTATACGAAAGGAAAAGTGTTTTCTAACTTTCAGGAAAGTACTTACAATAGTGTATGAAGCTCCACAGTCACTGGTGAGCAGGTCTAAGGTCACTTTGTTGACGCTGCTCTGCACCGACACTTTGTAGTCTGTAACTTCTGATGAGAAAGCTGGATGGAGCTTCCCAGCAGAAAAAGAGAGCTTCTCTAAATCACAGTTGTCCATGACTCAAGCTTCCACTGGTTCACATGAATGCGTGCAGTCCAAACCCTAAACGCACTAAACGGCTCACCTCATTTCACATACTGACACTCTTCATTACCATGGTAACCAGAGCGCTTCAACAGCCCTCAAGTTACTAAGAACTTTATTTTTTTATACGCATTTTGCCGTTAAATGATTAACACTAACAAAATACGCTAATAAGAAAAATAGTATTTTATTATCTATAAGATTTTTGAAAACATTCTTTAGTTATTTAGTTAGTGTTTGCTGTAAAAAAAAAAATGAAATAAAAAAAAATACTGGGAGCATCGGCATGGCAGGAAAATAGTCAATATACAGTAGCCATGTTTGTTTAAAAATATAGTTGTTTTTTCTTTTCTTCAGAAACTCATGGCTAATTTAAACGATTTCAATTCAAAATCTTAAAAACAGCTAACGCTAACTAGCACCTCTGGTCCTCCAAACAGTAGAGAGCAGTAGAAGCATCGAAGAAGACGAGAGCTCGGGCTTCTCTTACGTACTTCCTGTCGGCTATCGCATGTGCCGTGCTATCAGGGTAAATATGAAACTTTTGTATTGTAAGATTAATGTTGCAATTACTTTGTTAGCATTTAAGTAAGAAATTTATTTATGAAATCATTTTGTAATCTATTATGATGTTATTGTCGTTTTCTTCCATGATTTGCGTCTTGGAAGTTACGCATGAAAGCTTAGAACTAGCCACCTAGCTAGCTTGCATTTTAACGTTAATCAGTGTTTTATTCATGTTTACGACTAAACTTATCGTATTACAGCGTACATTGGTGACCATGTTTGACTTGTTATTTTACAGCAAAATGGCAGGAGATGGCATCATCGATGACTACCCTCATGAGATAGACGAGCAGCTCACGTCATTCAACTCCTCTGCGAATGAAGTCAAAACCATGCTGGAAAAGTTGATGTCGATGTCCAGAAATGACCAGTTGCAGAAGGTAGAGTGGGCATTTTGACATGGACACTGAAGAATCTGACTTGTTATGAACTCAAACCAGATACAATTTATTGCCTTTGTGTTTCTAGATAAACCTGGTGTCTTGGTGCAGATTGGCACACGTTTAACACCTCTGGTCTTTATTATACTGAAATAATATTTTTTGCACAGAGTAAAATATTGATCTGTTTTATATATTATTGAATTAAACCCCATCTGTTAACAGCTGGATCCTTTGGATCAAGCCAAGCTGGATCTGATGTCTGCTTACACCCTTAATTCCTTATTCTGGAGTAAGTTATTTGCTTTTTTGACTGCTTTAGTTGATCATTACATTGAAGTAGTCAGGACTAATTTAATGATAGTTCGGCTTAACAAAAACTTTTTTTTTTTATTGACTACATATCAAACCCTTTCTAACATATGCGATGGATGTCATCAATGGCTTCATTAATTTCAGTCATTCAGACATTTCTCAGTCTTCAGTTATCCACACTTAATTCAAATACGCCTATAAAAGTGACAAAAAAAGCCACCATGCTTGTCCTGATATTTACTATTCACACAAGATTTTATAGGAAATAGTCGTTTGAAAAATGAAGAAGTGAGGCATAATCCTCATTAAGTTACAGTCTTCCCACAACATGCCATTATCACCATAGCTACTCATGTCAGCATGCCATAGCAGCAGGAGATGGAAGCAGCTGAAAATGTAACTTTTTTTTTTTTACATGTTTGAGCTTGTTAAAAAGTCTCAGTTTTATTCTTGGGAGCTAAATGGCACTACAGCAGCAGTGCAGTTATAATGAGCCTGAGAAAAACCTTGTATTTTCCTTTGATTTGAAGACAGTCTCTACACGTTTAGTGCTGTTTATCAGATGAGAAGCTACTAACACAAAAAGCTTCTTTGCTGGAGAAGAAACCCCAGTGGGAAGCGTGCATAGATCTTTTTATTGAAAGCACATATTTTTAAGCAGTTAATTATCAGGAAATGGCATTTGTTGAGGGATACAAACAAACAAATGAAATTTTATAGTTATTTAAAGAGTATATGCCAAAGACAACTGGATCAGTATTCCTGCTGACTTTATGTGAACATGTGCTCCATTGTTTTCCTCTTTGCAGTGTACCTGGTAACACAAGGTATAAACCCCAGAGAACATGGAATCAAACAGGAGCTGGTATGCACTTTGTATGACAAATTTAAACTTTCTTTTTGTTCATGTTAACTGTTTGATTACTTTAACCGTTCTCTGCCCATCAGGAGCGAATAAGGACCTATATGAACAGAGTGAAGGAAATCACAGACAAGAAGAAAGCTGCTCGTCTGGATAAGGGAGCTGCCTCACGCTTCGTCAGGAGTGCTCTCTATAATCCAGAAGACAAAGATTCTAGAAAAAAAGCAGCATCCAAGCAAGCATGTGATGCAGCATCTGACTCCCCACATCCGAAGCGTCCAAAACAAATGAACTGAAGGTCTCACTTCAATGTGTTTCTCTTTAAGGGATGATGAACGCTGAAGTAAATATTTGGGCTGTAAGACTGTTTGTTTGATGGACCATCACAAAATACAAAATATGGCGAAGAGAAGTTTCGCAGTTCTGCTGAGATTGCATAACTGATAGTTTCATGACTTGGCGTCAGGTCCGGGGCTACCAATGACTTTCAGCTGTTTTTTAAACGTTTGCTGTAGATAAGACATTATGTGAGAAACATTATTCCAGGATGTTCTGAACATGTTTTTGTGGATCCTGATGCTCCATTGTTCTTCTGAAATTACTTTCTTTTCTTATCTTTATCATTTAAAGGTGATTCTGTGAATCACTGGTTTTTTAGACATCAGACATTTTTTCTGCAATATTTTTCTTTTGGCTTTCCAACAGCATAAAAAAAAAGTAAAACTTGGTGTTTGGATGTTCTTTTTCTGTTGATTTAGGCCCAATCTCAATTCTCCCCCTTAGCCCTTCCCCTCCGTTTTGCACGTTCATGAGAGACCAAGGGGTGTCTCGATTCTCTTTTGGGGCGAGGGGAAGGGGTGAATACCCCTTACAGCAGAGGGTTTTCTGATGCAGACTTGACGGCAAAGGGGTAGGAGGATTTCTACGCTCAGCAAACCTGGCGCCGAGAGACTCGTACAGAAATGTTGCCTTTTTGTAAATGACGTTAAAAATGTTTAACTGTTGTTAAAAACTTTATGATAAGGTAGAGGTTTACTCATGGCGCAATGCGGCGTTTGACCGTCTACGCATGTTTCTGAAATTAAAGTAGCGATGTCGTAATTTGCATAAAGGTTTCAATTGATTCTACTCTGGGAACATTATATATAATATAATGATATATGTAATTTTCATGTCTGTGGTTATAATGATGTTAGTTACAGTTCTTCTTTCTGTTGTATCGTAAGGTCTTTATGACATGCGTGTCTTGTAAACAGGGAGCCACGAGCAAACCAGCCTCCTAATACGTTCAGGTTATACGGAGAGAGGGGTGTCTCAATTCATAGGGCTGAAAACATTGCCCTTTACCTCCCCACTTTGTTTAAAAGCGAAGGCGTAGGGCTAAGGGCTGAGGGAGGGAGTTGAGATTGGGTCTTAGTGAAATAACCATTTAAAGGAGGCTTTCTAACTTTTCATGTTTTTCCAAAGAAGAGGTCTAGATATGTGAGCTAAAGAGGAGCACACATGGATAATGGAAGTTAAATTAAGCAATTATCAGCGCAAGTTTAGACTTTAAAAAAAATTGTTCAGCTTAGCCCATGATTTTACACAACAGTCATTGCCCTTTAAATCCATTTGTATGCTGACATTTTTAGTGATTCATGTTTTCCTGGACGCGTAAGTCTTGAGTTAAACCTCAGCCTTTAGTTAGCTTTAATCATCATTTCTACGCACTTGTGAGCCAAAATATTAAGATGTCTGACAGGTAGAGTAAGCAGTACTTCTCATCTTGTTACAGTGCAACATTTTGCAGGGAAAACGTGCATCCTGGCA
The DNA here is from genome assembly GCA_028567055.1 of Leptatherina wallacei. Taxonomy (NCBI): domain Eukaryota; kingdom Metazoa; phylum Chordata; class Actinopteri; order Atheriniformes; family Atherinidae; genus Leptatherina; species Leptatherina wallacei. The sequence goes on from JAOXYM010000017.1 coordinate 22,756,942, forward strand.
TTTACATGGATGTTGCTTTGACATTTGCCACCTACTCAAAACACTGTTGCAGGCTTGTCACACCGCCCTCTCTCATTGTGGGATCATTACCACCCTACAGTAGGAAGAACTCAGCTGATTGTTGAATATCTGTTACCAGGTAGCTACCCTGACCCATCAGAGATCTTTCAGTACCAGGAAGAGGACTTAATATTTGATGGTTGGTTATGGCTGATCATTGTATGTTCATGGATCAGAATGGAAGTAAATGCTTTAAGAGACAGCTGTCATGAATTATTTAAATGGTCTGTACTAG
>JAOXYM010000017.1:22787839-22801197 GCA_028567055.1 Leptatherina wallacei
TTATCTATACCCCCCCCCCCCCCCCCCCCCCACAGCAACAAAAGAAAAGCAGTGAACAACAGCGTCCATCATCAGACATCAGAGCTCCTTGTCACGTCAGATCACGGTCATTTACTTTCCCTGTGTGCCGCTAGTTGTGACTGCAGTGGCTGTCTGTGGTTGTCTGGGACAGCAGGACTTTGTTGGCTTTGTTCCGTCTTTGGCTTTGGCTCCTGTACATGTCAAGCTCAGAGCTAGATTCAGCGGTAGATTTGTTGGGCGGCTGTAAAATACTATTACAGTGGAGTGAGGACAGCGGTGAAAGCATAGCATAGCTGTAGTTCATCGACTAACATCTTAACTCCCCTTTTTCATCCCTGTAAATCAGGCTAGTCAGGGGCTTAAGTGCTTGACACAGCCAAGGGACACACCATTCAGACATTGTTGAAGAGGCAAGGGAGGGGGGGGGGGGGGGGGGGGGAGAGAGCTGAGAAGACAGAGTTGTTCCATTGCAAATAATACCCACACTGAGCTTGCTCTGAGGTAAAGTGAAATATGAACTCTCTTTGATTTAGTAGCGGAACAGTATACTACTTTTGCATGAACATCATCAACAAAATGGCAGCATCCCATTACCTTTGAAAGTAAGCCTACAGCACTGATTCCGAACAAATGAAGAGGGTGGACTGATGTTCATCTCAGAGTTAGGAGAAAATCTTTGGCATGGATATTCATATTTTTTTATAAAAATGGTAGCAAGCTGTATTTTCAAACTTTTTTAAATGACTTTTTGATTGACTTTTTTGGCCCTATAGATATGTATAAAATCCAGTATGGTTATATTGAAATGATTGGCACATCATGAAATATACAACTTATGATAGTTTTGTTTAGATGAGCTACAAAATATCAGTATGTCCAGAAACAAAAAAACTAACAAATAAGCTCCTAATTATGAATATACAGATTTCTATCTTTAAAAAAAATTAAGAGAAAAAAAAGAAAGAAAAGAAATTATGATCTCATGGTAATTTGGTGGTTACTGCTGTTGCCTCTCATCAAAAAGGTTTTGGTTTGAATCTTGGCCGGTTTTTCTGCAGGCAGTCCAAAAACATGCATGTTAGGTTCATTTCTGCTTCTAAATTTAGTGTAGGTGTAAGTACGCATGCTTGCTTGTCTCTGTGTGGGCCCTGTGATGGACTGGTTGACCTATCCAGGGTGTAATCTGCCTTTCACTGGAGTCAACTGGGGTGAGCTCCAGGCCTCTGTAACCCTGAAGAAGATAAGCTTGGAAATGAATGAATTTGGAAGGTTTCTGTGAATGGGTGCCAATCAAAGGAGACCAAAGCAGAATTTACTGCAACAAGGTAATTAGGAAGCAAAATAAGAAATTAAGGTACTCTTAAAAGATAATTTAAAAAAACTTCAGTATTCACCACAAAAGAAGGCATGGAACAGCGACTAGAACATGCTAGCATATAATATGCACTATGTGTGTAGCTTCATGAATGCCTTGCACGAGAAAAACGTCATCTTTGTGAAATTTTAGTGTGCAAATTAGTGAAGCAGTCTTTGGCAGTTGGTTTACATACTTATAAGGAATATCTGATATATTTCCAAACCTTTTTCAATGACTTGACTGAAAAGAAAAATAATTACAACATTATTTAAATATGAAGGTCTTCATCTAACAGCATGCTGAAAACTTTTATCAGTAAAATAACAAAAAACTTGACAAACAACCCTTGTATAACACTGTGCATAGGCAGACACCATGCAACTCCTTAAAATTATAATCCATCCACTTTAACTGTTGAAAAAATATTTTGGCAGAAGTAACATCCATAAACATCAGAGGAGTTTTTTCTCTGTCAGCTTAATGTACATTTGAGAGTAAAAGCCAAAATAATGACTTAAGAATCATCGTTAATGTGCCTCAAGTGATGTTCTGGGTCACAGTGACACAGACATCAGACAACTTTAACTTGAGACCCATGTTTAGACCCTGAGCCAAGTTTTTTTTTCTTATCAGGATGATGACGATGGTTTTTTTTTTTTACATTATTTTTCTTTCATACTGAAAGAGAAAGTGTTTTGTGTGTCTATCAAATGTCTCCATTACAATGTTTTAAATACTGTATCCATTTCCTTTTCCTTATCCAATGTCAGTTCACAGAGGCAACAGGAGGATTCTGAGGTGTTCCCAGGTTAGAAGGGATATATAATCTGTCCAGGAAGTCCTGGCTCTGCCATGGGCCTTCTCATAGTTGGACATGTCTAGAAAACTTCCAAGGAGAGGTGACCAGTGTCATCCTAAGCAGATGTTTTATTCTTTTTGATGAGGAGGAGCAATGGTTTCATGTCAAACTTTCATCAGATGTATGAGCAACTCATCTTTCAGGCTATGTCATCTTCTGAGGTGAGCTAATTTCAACTGCTTGTATCCACAATCTCATTATTTGGGTCATTACCAAATCCCTTGGCTATAAGTGAGGGTTGGAACGTATAGACTGGTAAATTGACAACATTGCATTTTGACTCAGCTCTCTCTTCACCACAATGGGCCAGTACAGTGCCCTCATTACTGCTGATGAAACCCCGATCTGTCTGATCATCTCTTGCTCCTTCTTATCATCATCACCGAATTAGATCCTGAGATACTTAAACTTTTCTGCTTTCGGCAATAACTCATTCCCAAGGCAGAGGGAGCGCACCAAAAACAGGACAAGAGGCTATTTTGGTGGAGTCCAACAAGTTCAACTTTGAGAATGCAAACACAGCCCTGGCTTTGGACATACACGGACCTAATAGCTCATAACAGAGACTCCAGCACCCCATACTCCTGCGACACCCCCCACAGAATCCCTCAAAGGACACGATTGTAAGTCTTCTCCAATTTCACAAAACACACTGGACTGGATGGTCAAACTCCTATGACCCTCTCAGCAACTCAAGGTTAAAGATCTGGTCCACCCAGCTTTCTCCTCTTGAATCTGAGGTTTGACAGTCGTTCAGAGCCTCCTTTTCAACATCCCCACAATACGGCCCCACAATATCAGAGGATTCAGCATCTCAGGGCGAATCTCATCTACCCCTGGTGCCCTGCGGCCAGGGAGCTTTTAAACTGCCTGAACAACCTCTACCAAGGTGATGGGTCTGTCTTCCCAACAAATCTTCAGAATATGCATCCTCAGTGGAGGACATAGTGACCAGATTAAGGAAATCCTCAGTGTTCCTTCCACTGCTTGCCAAATTCCTCCCATGTCTGAGTTTTAGCTTCTGCAACCAATGATACTGCAGTCCTTTAGGCCATTCAGAACCTGCTAGCTGAAGAAAGTGCTAAAGGCTTCTTTTTTCAGCTTCACAGGTTCCCTCACTGCTGTTATCCACCAGCAGGTCCTTTAGTTGCTCCCACAGCAGGCATGACAACCTTCTGGCCACAATTCCTTGAAAGTGCATCCACTACAGAAGTTCTGAATATGTCCCATTCAGAATCCATGTCACCAACCATCCCCAGAACATGGGAAAAACTTTCCTGGAGGTGTGTGTTGAAGACTTCATGGACAGGGTCCTCTGCCAGATGTTCCCAGTTCACCATTGATGGCTGTTTGGGTTTACCAGGCCTGAAGGCCTGTCTGCTTGACAGTGCCCTGGTTTCCTAAATCCAGGCAAGGTGTACTTAGCACTTAATCCCTCCGTCTGAAACCAATTTTTTGGGGGGAAATGCTACCAGGGACCAATTCCCCTGACAAGACAGCCCGCAGATCATGAGGATGCTCAAACTCTTCCATCACGCAACACGAGAACGTGTTGAATTGATGGGAATTCTGCAGAGGTGATTTTTTTTTAGAATACTGTAAAATTAGAATTCAAACTGAAAGCTCTGTAGTTGTATGCTAAAGTTTTCTGTAAGCCAAATCATGTCCTCACAGCTGCATATGTGAACTAAGACCCATCCTGCAGCTAACATGCTCATTTTAATCTGGATGCCTGTCATTCCTCATTCCACCTCAATTTTGTCTCTGACTTGTCTACTTCTGTGAAGGTTTTCTGTTTTCCTTCTTAGATTTAATGAAACTCATTACATTCCTTTCCAACTTCAAATGGTCAGAAATCGTCTGAAGTGCCAAAATCTCTGTTACACCGAGCCCTTAATGAGCTCAGAGTTGCCGTTTTCACCTCACTCCCCACTATTTATTACCTGTGGAACATGTGAAATAATTAGTGGAGCAGCAGCCTTTTCATCAGAGAGGTGTGAGAGGTTGCATCACTTGATTGTGCCCTGAAGCAATAGTGAACCCCCCACCTCTCTTTAAAGATGAGATCCAGGTAAAGGACATACTGTACAGGGGTGAGAAGGGGCTAGCTGCAAAATGCAGCCCCTTATTATTTTCATAATATGAGTGTATGCTTATCTCGACAAGTTCAGGTATGTTGGTTTTATTGTTACAAGTGCATACAGGATCTAAGTTGTAGCCAAAAACCAACTAAAATATGATTTAATGCAGGGCAAAATTAATATGAAGATATTATAGTTCAAGTTGTTTATGAATCAGAAATAGAATTTCTGCTCTGTACGATTGTTGAACTGTAAAAATTACAATACAAAAGAGATTAGAAATCTTATTTTATATTAAAGTCAAACTTTGGTGATTAGTTAATACAACTATTTAAAAAATATGATCATGATCTCTTCAATATTTCTGGATTCTCTTCACATACATTTTTATATTTCAACACAGAAAAGCAGTGCTGGCAAGTGTAAACGAGAAAAGAGATGTTGGCACTTTTGTATTAGTTACAATACAAAAGTTGCCAGACAACATTTAAAAAGATCATCAGACTGAAACCAAAAAGCTTTTTCAGTTACTTTGGAGGCCAATAAAGCAGACAGTAATGAATTGTGTTCTCCAACTTTACTTTCTTTTGCAAAGGCACGCAGCACCTTTATGAGGCAAAGACTCACTTTCTCTCCTTCATTTCCCAGATTAACTGGCCTGCATATTAAAGTCTTGGCTTGAAGTCAGTGACTCTGTAAAATAAATGAAATCAACTAAATTGAGTTGGATTTGCAACATCTGTCCTCCACAAAATGAGCATATAAAAGGCCTGGAGTAAATTTTGCATTTCTACAAATTGTTCAGTGCACTCTTTGAGATTAAAAGCTAGTGTCTTGGAAATGCGTTTGAAGAACTTGAATACATTTACATTTTAGATTACAAATACCTTTAATTAAACTGACCTACAACAAGTGCAGCTGAACTGCGTTATCAGTGGCACAACACCAACTTATTCACTGCAGTTCCTCTTCAACCACCACGGTTAGGAAATGTGTGAAGCAATGATGTTGCCTGTATGATGGGAATGTGGACAGGTGCTGGAACAAATGAGGTGTTGAAAGATGAAATCCTGCAAGTCCCCCCCCCCCCTCTACTTTTCACTGCTGATGCATCCGATTCTTCTACACTTTTGTACTACCAATCTTACACTTCAGGATCTTGCTAAGCTAGATTTGTTCAAATCTAAAATGAAGGGTCTACTAGATATTTTAGACACATCCGTCTGATTTTCCTTCATTACATTTTTGACATGTAGGCTTTGACTGATTTAAATAAACACCAAATCAAGTCCTAGGCTGTGTAGTAAATCGTTTCCTCACTAAAAAGAATGCTTTGTTACAGGATTAAAGCATGGATGTTTGGTTGGAAAAAACTGCAAGCGGACAAAACTGTCAACTAGTTGGACAGGTTTTCTGGCTGACTTTGTGTTTAGAAACTAGCAAACTATTAGCCTTTATCCAGCTTCTCTATATAAATCCATTTAATTAAATATTTTGTTTGAGGTTACTCCCCAATTGTTGCATTTAGAATTTCAGAGCCATGAAAGATTAATAGCTCCCCTGCAGTGCTTAAATCTCTTAATTAAAAATAAATGTAACCCAAAACATGGATGTGAACAATTCCTGATTCCTGCTGTTTGCTCCACCAGCATTGGCTCAAATTTAAAGCCAGCTTGTCCTCATTAACCCTCTCTTTGCAGGCCAAACAAGTACTCAAAGACATTCAAGCCTTACCATACGGAAGATGGATGTTCCCAATGTTCTTTTATGAGTGTGAATATGGCTTGATTGAAACAAGGTGGCATGCACTTGATTTAACCCCTGAAAGGCATGTCTGTCCAAATTCTCTCCTAATTTGACTAATCAGAGTCTGGTCTGTCACAATGGCTTCCGAAGCCAGTATAGCCTGAGAAATATGCGCCTTGACTGGCCTAATGACATTTTACACATAATAAACTTACTCTTGGACACCATTTACCACTACAGGGAGCCGCTCTGAGAATTTGACACAACTTTTACAAGGCCCAGAGTAGTTGCCTTCATGTAAAACACTTTCGCCTGGAGTGAAAATGATCCTGAAGTTCATGGTTAAACTCAGTGTATGTTGCCACATTAGTTGAGACTGTTGATAATATTGGGTACAGGGTCCTTTCAACATGGGATTTTTGTTAGTGTGTGTGTGTTACATGTTTGTTCTTTACTGAAGTGATGTCCATAGCTGACATGAGGTTAGAAAAATACCCCTACGGATACTCGTAACTGCAGGATTACAACCCCCTTGGAGGAACAGTCTCATTTTTGTCATTTAGTTTTGTAGTACTGATAGAAACACACATTTTTAGCCTGTTGCAGCATTAACTGTAATACTGATTGCAGCATTACCCAACTATAATGATCCTAATGACAAAGAGCAGGAAAACTGGAGAGAAAGAGTGAAAGTGACAGAGGGAAAGAAACGAGTGCACAGGAAAATTGACCCCCCAAAAAGCTGCCATTGTAGATGATGGATTCCTCCCTAATCGAAACAGTTTGCCCAGTCGCCCAGCTGGGCTTCATGTGCTTTTGATTACTCTCCGCCATTTAGTTCCACAAAATTACATGCTGCCTAATGGCCTTTTAATGGTTATAGGTTTCTATGCTCTTTAATGAGCCTGCACCAGTTGGTTGCTAATGCCCTATGGAAATTTGGCAAACGTCCAGTGTGGTTAAGTATATTTCCCTCCAGTTTACAACTTTGTTGTGTGAAATCACAAACAAGGAGGCTGATGTGAGATGTGGAAATGCAGCTCCTGCTTTTCCTGTTGGCTTGTTTTGTTCTTCTGTGGAGCAGCTCCATAATTGTCCTATTAGGCATTTGATTGCACTCTCATGCTCCCTGCAATTTTTCTGAGGTGATAATGTGGCAGCTATTCTGTCTTTACACTTGTTTGCAACACACCCAGTCACTTTGTGTACACCAGAGCATGCTGAGACACAGGAATGCCAGTCATATTTTTTAAAACTTTTTAACACATTGTTTAGACAGTCGGAGCCACTCAGAAATCAGCTTAGACCAAGTAATCAAGGTGAGAGAGTTCGCCCCCTGAGCTGATCATGGAGACAGCCATTACTGATGTGTAGTTTTATGTCTGTTTTGTGTCATCAGTGTATGTTTGTGTATCTAAGTGTGTGTTTGTGCCTTAATGGGGACGTTAGCAGCTGCTTTTTGATGAGTGCCTGCTTACTGGACCTAATTAAGCAGAACACGGCCACACATATCCCCCTGCTAAAGTAGGACCACAAACAGATGGCCTGAGGACCCAAGAGGACGTCTGACACCTTGCCTGCCCTGGATGGCCACTCAGCATCCAGTCAAAAATGAAAAACAGCTCAGTCCAGAATGTCCCTGTCAACATCATCCCACTTGAAACAAAGTTGTCATCATGGCTGTTTTTTAAGCTTGTGTTTCTGTAAACATATCATCATGAGGGCTGTAGGGTAGATCATTTTGTGCATATTTTCACTGAAAAGCTGCATGGCTGAACTTCTGCTTTTTGTCTTTCGCTCAGCTCCTGCGGTTATTCCCCTCCTTAAGTCCTTCTTCAGAATTTGACAGGTCTCGGGCGAAAACAAACTGCCGGATCGCCTCGAGGAGGAACTCTAGGACACGTCTTCCGCTTTGTTATTCTTAATATTGCTTTACCTGTCTGTAGTCTGACAGAGGCTTACCTGGGGGAATGTGCAGGACTTCTGCTGACACTAAACAGATCATGGAAGCAGCTCGCTACACGCCTCAATGATGAAGACATCACCACATAGCTATGCAGAAGGAGAGACCGCAGGCACTGTCATGTTTTAAGGAGTTTTAACCATTACAGTGGTGCCACACTTGGACTGAAGTTAACTCTTTAAGAACCCAAAAGTAGTGAGGTTTTTTTCAGCTTAAAAGCCAACGTCTTACCAGAAGTGTCCAACTGCAGATCAACCCCTTTACATTTTCTCACATGACACCAACCACACTTGCATACATTTGTGCAGTTTCTTATTTGACATGAATTCATCTGAAGCACTGAAGCGCTGAAGTGCTGAAGTGCTTCTGCTTTTTGATGGCAGCATAGGAACCATTTTCATATTGCTGACATTTTATAAGAAACATTTAATGCTTTGAATTTATGCCTTTGTGTCGAGCACACGGCCCCTTCCAGTACAGCATAAATGTATAGAAATATTTCAACACGTATCAGAGGTGACACGTCAGCAAATTACTGAAAGAATCAAACTGTTTTGTTTAGCTTGCAGGAAAAAAAAAAAGGTGAAAAATGGTCTTAGTCATAGTTTTCAGCTAGATATCTGTTAAAATAGCGGGTGGTATTTATGGGGGTAGGTCTGATCCTTCTGTCCCTCTCTGTTTTACTGCTTCTTTACAAGACAGATGCTGCCACAACATCAACAAGTATCACAAGATAATTAATCTCTGCAAGTTTGATTATCCTAAAAGGGGTTCATTAAGGACAATTAAACTAGAGTTAATTATCATTGATCATTATTCTGTCTTTGAAATGTCAACATGTTGCGTGCCCTTCAGATACTCCACATCGCCATTTATTAACCATGTCCTTCATTCTGTTTGGAACCAGATACCTCCACTGTGACTGGGAATATACTGTATGCACAAATGGGAATGTGTTGGTTGTTGGTATGAATGCATGTGTGACATATGTGTGTGTTTGTGTGTGGAGTAAGAGAGGTAAACCAGTACTCTAGAGGGCAGCAAGAGACCATGTAGGATGAGTGACAGCTCATATTGCAAAGAGGTGCTTGAGGGGTATTTAAGTGCGGTGTAGGATTGTATTTTGGTGTGCATGACACATTTTTTTTATTGCATCTTAGTGTTACAGGCAGCTGTACATAAATCAGTATGAGGTTTTGCATGAGTGGTGGGACAAACAGGCCCTGCAGGGAGGCAGACAGTAGTAATCTAAGGTGGATGATCATATTCAAGGTGGATCTACAGCTCAGAGTTTATTTTTAAAATAGGAATGAATTTAGTTTGTGATAAAAGGCTTAGTCACAGTTCTGTTACAGATTCCAAGCTTTAGACAAAAATGAATAATCATAGAAATCATTATGAATTGTAACAGATATATTTTATAAGTACTACTACAGTACACTTCAGGTTTCATTTACAGCTTTTTAAATTTAGAAAAATATACATCACTCTTGTCAATAGAGCTTACACTAAAACAGCCATGTGCATATTCCAGTATACAGAGTGCCAAATTAGTCTGTACATCAGATGTGATAAATGGACCGACATTTCATGTTAGTCCATGAAAATCACCTTCATACAGTTTTACAGCATGTTGATAATAAGAGCTGAACTCTATTACGGGATTGTCCGCTGTCATCACTGTCCCAGAGTAGACTGAGGAAGACTAGAAACCTGACTCTGCTGTTTGTGAGTCCAGGGATGAACAAGTAGGATTAGTCGAGGTATGATAAAGCCGCAGAACATTGTGAACCTGCACAAACAGTCTTTGAGTTTGTATCCCCTGCCGACAACATGCTATGTTTTAACATTATGTTCCTGCACAGTGTGCACACTATAAATCACTAAATCAAAGAGACATGGAAGGCTTTGTCAGAAGCCTCCTGTCAGACTCTCTTAGTTAAAGGTGCATATAAAAGCTAATAGCATGTGACCATGATAATTATTTTTGAGGGAAGGCATACATCTGGAAGTTCACAGAGACACTGAACATCTATCATTTAATTTCCCCCCCCAAATTATCATTTAAACATGTGTGGCATCTGTTTAATTACTCTTCATGATGATTGAAACAACATTTCTAAGTACAGATATAATTCTGTCAAAAGTCCAAAGCAAACGGGCAAAAATCTGGACATGAGCAATCAAAAAAAAAAAAAAGAGTTCCTTTCCTCATTATTCTAAGTGTACAGAGTATATTCAGATAGATTACTTCAATGATAGATCTGACCTTTCCTGAAGTAAATTCTGCCACTTTTGCACCAGCCCTCTCACAAGTGCAAAGATGCCAACATAACTGGGAGAAAAATAGGTCAATGACACATGTGGAGACAACGGCCGGGGTTTGGCAAATGCTGCAGCTATAAAGCGGATGATCAGTGTGTAAATGCCACCAGCCTTGGGAGCTGCACAGGGTTTTTAATTTGTTAGCTTTTATTACCTATCAGAGAGACAAGATGCCTGTTATGTGCTGCCAAATCCACTCCGCATGCCCAAACGGCCCTTGACCTTTTATGTTCGAGTTTACTGCTCAGTATGCCTGGCCATACAGCCCATACAGAAGTGTAATACAGTAGCTTATTTACATGTAATAAATATGTGCCCCAGCAAAAGGCCAATATGGGCCCAGTTAAAGAGTTTAGTTTGAGGTTCACAGCCTGAATAAAAATGTTATTTGACAAACACTGTCAAGCTTTACTCAAAGATTGTGTTGCATATGCTCTAAATAAGAGTCAAAATAAATCTCATTTTACACTGTTTAGTCAGATTCAAGCTTATTGTAGCACTACAGCCATAAACAGTGAGATAGATGTCAGTACAATGAGGATTTTGAAAGTCTTTTTTCATCCTCTCTGTCATACACGCTCATATAAGCACATACTTGCTGTATGTCGCTATAATGAATGGAAAATGGTGGATTGCCAGAGTGGAATTGGACATGGCCCCTGCTGAGAATCTATTACAGTCACACAAATGCACATGCACAACCTTCATTTCATTTTATAGGCACGAATTAAAAAGAGTCAAGCAGAACAATGAAATTATGTCATATATTTATTCACACACATGCACATTAGGCATATGAACAAAAAGCAAATAAGACAGATTTAATTTCAAGTGCATAATGGCACGGCTGCAAATTTCTTGGATACACTTTAAATTATGTCGGGCTCTCTTATTGAATAATGAATCTTAGCAGCTCCAAACTTGAGTTGCCCGGCTAAATTTAGATTCCACGAAATCAAATCTTACTAATCTTGTTACGTTCTTGTGGCTGATCAGAGGTGCAGCTTTCATCTTATGGCCATCAAGGAAACTCTTACAGCTGATATTGGTTGTCTTACATTGATGTCTTACTTTTCCTGGAGGACCGAAAGGAAGTTGTTGGTTCGAAAGCCAAAAATAATCATTCACCACTTGAGATAAGCATAAAAATTCCACGGTTTTGCAACAGGTGTGCATATCTATACTCTTTCAGACAGAATTAGCTGGTGTTGCTTTGCAGCAACACTTTGACAGCTAATGCAAGCTATCAGTAAGTAGACACATACTTTGGTGAAAATGACCCCTTGAGTTTTAAGAGTGAAGCCTTATTTAGCGAAATGCTTTCCACAGTGGCTTTATGGGCTGAATGCTGTCTGCCTGAATCACCCCTTTTAGTGAGAGGGGTCATTAACAGCTAACGCTATCCAGCGCTAAACTGTGCAGGAGGTAATGAAACCTCAGGCTCACGACACTTATCTCTCTCTGCAGTTACAGCTCCAACATGGCTGCCAAGCCAACATAGGAGACCAAGAGAGGAAATCAAGACAGTGTGAAATATCAGTGTCTCAGTCTCTGCTCCCTGGGAAGAAGAGGGTTTAAAGATCATCATGTTGTATTTCACCAGGAGATGGTCTAGTCGTAGCCTAGCTGGTATGCTGGTCGCTGGGTTCCATCATGCCATAGCGTGTATATTCATACTTATTTGTCTGCCGGTTTGTGCAGCTGTAAAGCTGACATACCGACGGTAATGTCACAGTCGTCCAATAAAACTTTACAGAGCACGTAACCAAACAGGGAAGGAGAACAGCAAGAATAGTAATAACCTTGGTTTATGCGTCTCAAATCTTTTAATAACCACGTCTGTTGCTATTACATAGATCCAAACAAGTACTTTCTGGCTGAATCTGGTCAGTGCACTTTTGATTGTTTTGAAATGAGATGTGAATGATGCTGGAAAACACAAGCTCAGGTATGAATGCATGGCAAGTCACTTCAAGGTACTAAGAAGCTACACCTCATGACACAGCTCAGGCTAGTCGAACACTATCCATTATTAGGACATGAAGTATTTCATTTATGGAGAAAAGACATCTCCAGAGGTGGATTAGAGCATCTTAACACAGCAACTTTATATATTGAAACATCTTGATTAGTTTTAAATCCCTTATTAATAGAATGAGCCTCATGAGTAGAATTTATTACATAGAAATTGTGTGTTCACTGAGAAGTACCTGATGGTGGTGAAGGTGAGGAGGGTTACAAAAACTTTGGCTCTTATCTTATGTTTAATAAAAGCCCATATGGTCACGATGGAAGCATCAAGCAGCCCGCACAATTTGACAGGTTTAAACAGTAATTTTAAAAGCAGCTTCATTTCAGCACAGCGCTGCTGGCTCAGCTCTTTGACCGGTCAGAAGAGGTGTTAAGGAGGCAAGGCAGATCAGCGCTGGCGTGAGTTACATGAGCTCTGGTACTTAGTGTGGCTGAGGATTTGGAAGTAAGTAGGAGCAGAGTGATCCAGGGCAAGGGTGATGACTCAAGGAGGATTTGTGACACAAAAAATAGTTCGTGTTTTTGTGTTTGCTTAGATTTTCAGCTACTTTTTTGTTTCGGGGAAAAAAGAAGACTTTTTTGTGAATATTTGTTCATTTTTATCAATGACATGTCATCAGAGCGTGTGCATAGAATGTTGTCAGTGCATTTAGTCTGCAGTTGCGACGGTAACTACAACATGGAGAAGCAAAAATATCTGAAAAGCAGCTCTGTTATACTTTTTATAAGAGGAAGACATGTAAATCACATGTCTCAGATTATCCACGGTGACAAATAACAGAAAAAAGCAACAACGTTGTAAAACAAGAAAAACAGTTCATTAACCGTGGTATTGATTTTAGAATATTTCATGATACTTTTTAATAAGAAATTTTGGCCTTGAATATCCGACTGTACATGTCAGGATTTCAGTTCTGAGCCAGGGCTTTTATTTTTGTGGTTTGTTGTATTGTGTTTATTTCCTGTTTTATTTTG
>JAOXYM010000017.1:22801665-22814533 GCA_028567055.1 Leptatherina wallacei
TTAGAATAAATTATTCTTGCCTTGTAACTCATATTGCCTCCTGTCTGCGCCTGTGTCCACACCTCAATACCCTGACAGTACAAGCAACTCAATCTCATGACAGAATGCATTACAGCTACATTGGTCCACAGCTACAGATGACATGACTGTGTGGCTATTTCATCATCACATGTATTGCTATGTGATGAAGCACTTTCAATATTTTCAAAAAAATTTTTGTGAAAAAGATTTTCAGCCACATCATGGCACTTGATATAGGAGGACGGATGATTGAACAGTTAGGGTAAGGATTTGATAACATGTGGTTAGGGTTAGGATGGATTTATAACAGGAGGATGGCGTTTAGCTTTTCTTATATAGAACATCATGATTTTCATTTTAGCTGCTATTCTAACTGATTGGATCATCCACACTGGCTACGTGTCGTGTGCATCTCAGTCGCAGTCACGTGCCATGTAGAATTTCAGCATGGCGCTCATTTTTTGTACTCAAGGTGATTGTCTAGAGATCAAGCCGTTAACAGCAAAACACAGAGCAAAAACATTTGTCTTTTGGCTTTATCGACCTTTCATCAGCAACACTGCACATTCTATCGTAGTTTCAGTGTGTAAACAATGTACCACAGGCCTTAAAAATGCAGATGATTTGTTCAGGAGATAATTGATGATGGTTAATTTTCTTTTTTGCGTGTCTGACTCATCTTACAACTGTACAATTTGTGTCTTTATAATTTGAATCCTATGAACTATATGTTTCACAAAACTCAATAATTATGGTAACAAAGGCAAAGGCCAGGTAAAAAGTTTGCAGCTCTGTTGCATATCAACAGCAAGGTCAGATTACATAAACAAACACGTTTGTTTATGTAGAACACATATGTAGAATATACATTATCTTTGCTGATTCAACACGAAACATATTTTGTTTGATCTCCTTAATCCTGTAAAGAAATATTGCATCATGATGCAGAGTTTTCTCCAGGCTGAGGTTGGGATGGGAGTCATCCAATGACCTTTGTAGTCACCCCATCTAAAACCAACTGAACATCAACTCTATGTCAATTTCTCTTACGTAGTTATACAGCACTTTCCCACAGCCATTATTAAAATATCAAATGAGAGAATATGTTGTGGAAATATGGTGTTGCTTCCTTACAGAAGCATTCTGCAGACTTATAAAATCACTTCTAAGGTACATTGAAGCTGCTCGGGTGAAACACGGTGCCGTAAAATCTTTACTGAGACACTTTATGTCAGATTTTCCTGTATTTCATCACCTGTCTGTATTAGAGGTGGACATGCAACATAAATCGACAGCAAAAAATCTGTTGCCAAATCATTTAAAATACCAGAAGCATTAGAAGAAGCAGGGCATAGCGTGTCAGTTTCCCACATCAGCTGCTGGTTCTGGGGAAGTGCCTTCAACAGTTTCATCACTATGTACTGTACTTTGGCATGAGGCAACCGCAAGACAGGTGGCAGGAAGTTATTTCAATAATTAGTAGTAATATCATCAGCTCCCACTCCTGCCACAGACACTTCTTCATGGCAGCACATGCTGATCACTGCTCAGGGTGTCAGTGTATCCCAGCATGCAGTTTGGAGGGCTAAAATTGGTCCTGCACAGCTGGGGACACAGGAACAAGGGGGGTGAGGGGCAGATTACCAGCTAGTTCCTGTTTGCAAACACTCATACCGATGCTGGCTGCTGTGTGGCTGTCATGCTTCATGTGCTGTCTTGTTGGGCTGACTCATGCAGAACCATGCTTTAAGTTCCTTGGCAGTGATGAAGGACAGTCTTTGGCCCGCTGATCAAGGGCAGAAGTCGGCCTTTGGTGTGTGCTAGAGAATGTTGCACCTGTCAAATAGTTATGTACAGAGTATCCATTTGATCTGCATGTGCTGTTGTTACAAGATGCTAAAACCGAGTAATTCTTGTTAGGTAATTAATTTTTTTGTTGTCTAATGAAAGACATGAAACTGCTCCTTATGTGCTATAACTTCTGTGGTGGACGGAAATTCATACAGTGAAATGTCATGTTTTTAACCTTTGATATACATTGTTTAAATCCTTGTAATTTTCATGATAAACTAAAATCAAAGCTGAAACTCTGTTGTAATCAAATACATCTTTAGATTACTGAGATAAATAATGAAGACATTTTTTTGCAGACTTTCATCTGTGAGTTAAACTCAAAGTAAGGTCTGGCTTTCCCCTCACTTTACTCATTTCCTTTTTAGAATTCCACTATTCCCCCTTTGCTTCTTGAAAGGAGCTTTTAATCACTGAACTAAACATTGTATCACTTAATCAACTTAACCCAGAGAGAGCGAGCGACAGAGAGAGAGAGAGAGAGAGGGGTGAAAAAGTTTTTTTGACACTTTACATCTTCCACCACAGATGTGGGATAATTCAGAGAGTGGCTTCAACAAAGGAGACGCTTTGTTTGAGTTTGAGAAATTACAATGGAACAATTAAAATAAATCTTGAGGTGAACTTCCATTAACCTCAGATTGGTTTGGGTTTCAGCTCTCCGAGAAGATGGAGGCCTTACATTTGATTTATATCTGAACTAAAAGTAAAAGGGGGGAATGGTATCACTAAAAACAGTTAGTGACCCCCCCCTATCTTCTAATGGAAAGATTTCTTTCCTTCAAAGTTTAAAACTTAAACAAGTCTGTGCTTGGAATTTTCCAGTTGCAGATTTGGTCACAGCTGGAGGCATTACTGTTTCACTTACTTTTCAGTATCTCTGTTTACAGCGTTTATTTCTTATCATTCTCAATTTTTGAATAAAGCAAATTTAGTAATCCCTTAAAGCGACACTACTGAATTTTGACAGATTTTCGCACTTTGATGCCCCCTATCATTGGGAGATGTAACGCCACTGTCGTCTGAGCGTTGCTCAGAACACAGTGTAGAATGGTGATATGCTTAAACAGAAAGCAACTTCTGAATGAAATATATGGAGGTGGGGAGATGCAGAAAGAATACAAAACACATCTTATACATCTTTGATTCCCCAGATAAAAACAATTGAAGCTAGCATGGTGAGCAAGCGCAGACATATATGTTGCAACTTTTCAGCCCAGCCACTTTTGTCTTCCATTTCACTGTGTGATCATATCTCATGCTGAGATTAAATATAACATGGGACAACACTGTTTGAGAAAAATAAAATTTTTTACTACTTACAGATTTCTAACCAACATCAACTTTATCTAGCTACTAGGGTCCATACAAGATATGCTACAGGCAGCATAGTATAGTATAGTATAGTATAGTATAGTATAGTATAGTATAGTATAGTATAGTATAGTATATCTAGCCTCTACATATGCTAACAGCTAAAATGTATACAAAACTATTATTTTCTTGACAGTATAAAACCACATGAACATGTCAATATGTGGTTTGACATTCATGACAAAGTAAACACAAAATACATGTAGAACAAGATAGCTAAATGTGTGTAACTTACCAATCCATTAGCAACAAGGCTAATTCTGCATCTGTCTTGCATCCTGTCTCTTTTCTGAGCCCTCTCAAGTGTTGAACTTACTTCTGAACTTTTGTCTTTTTGCTTTCTCACATTCTCTCTTTCTTTTCCTCACTTCCTCTGACAATGTCCTCTTTGTTTTCTTGGCTGAATTAGCCATGGTATGGGTCCCAAACTGCCAGTGTGTTGATATCCAGTTGCTGGTGTGTGACGCAGTGCTGTAAGACAAAACGCAGCTCTGACAGGATGCTCCAGGCTGGAACAAAAGTTGTGAAGTGCAGTTTCTTAGCCTCAGGATGCTGTAGGACAACATTGGCCCGAGGAATGTGCATAATCAATGTCAATGTGCCATCAAAATAAATA
Organism: Leptatherina wallacei; assembly: GCA_028567055.1. NCBI lineage: Eukaryota > Metazoa > Chordata > Actinopteri > Atheriniformes > Atherinidae > Leptatherina > Leptatherina wallacei. Next base: position 22,805,528 of record JAOXYM010000017.1, read on the forward strand.
AGAAGCACAAAGTTCTAAGGCTGGAAAATTACATAGTGCTACTTTAAAAAAGAGACTATATTACTTGCTAAAGCTACAGTAATTTTTTTTACAAGGTTTTTCTTGCTGTTTTATAATATAGTTAAAAGTAGATAAGAGCTTCATATCTGTGTTTAAAAACATAAAGGATAATACATTGCTTAAAAACTGATTAGTCAGAAGTCAAAGGAGTCCACTAGAGACACTGAAAATACCAAATATAGATATAAGCATACCGCAGATCCCATGGCATAATTTAAGACTAATAAAGCTCTTTAAACACTCAACAGCTCAGTTATTTCCTTCTGCTGTCAGAGTACAAAGTTGATTAGTTCAAATTAAAGTGAAAAGTATAAAAACATTATTAAGAAAAATGAAAAACAAACGTCAGTCTGAATAAAAAGATAAATGACTAAAGGGCAAATGTGAAATTGAGTTCATCCACCTTTTTTATACGTCTGTATCAGTCCTTAAATCAACAGTGTTTATGTTTCGAAGGCCACGCTGATGCGGTCAGAGAGCTGCCTCCTGTGATTGCTGTGTGCTGATGTAAACTCTGCTCTGTTGGTTCATGTTTCAGCCCTGAAGGCTAAAGTGGCAGGTCTGTGTCCAAAAGTATAAACATTTGCATGCTGACGTACAAAATGGAGGGTCGTGCATCATCAAACTCAAATGCAAGCTAGTTCTTGCAGAGCCAAACGTGAAGAAACACACATGTGGCCTATGTATGTCGACATGAAGAAAAAAAAAGATGATGCATAAGTCGGGTTATTAGAGTTGGTCCCTTATTTTAGGAATACACAAATGAGTGTGTTTACTGGACTGTCGGTGCATTCCCAGCTGTGAATAACATCACTGCATTTGGGCAAACTACTGCGCTGATGGCCTCAGACATACACGTGTTGGGCATCTTTATTTGCTATCACTGCACGTTGTGAATCTTGTTTCACCGACTGCATGCAATATGAGTGAGAAAAAGTAAAGAAATATCAGTGTAGTTGGTCCAAGAATATGTCTCACGGATCCACTTGAATTACAAAAACAAGCAGCTGAAGAAATAGTATTTTCATTTACAGGAACTCAAATGTCCAACAACTTAAGCATCATTATTTATCTTTCAAAATATCAGTGGTTCAACTTTCAGCATAAAATTTTCATCTTAATCTGTTGTACACATTAATTGCGCTCATCTAGATCTTTTGATTTCTTTTTTTTCCTCTACACTATTGCCTACAGCTAGCAGCCTCTCAGTTTATTATCAATGATTCATGCAAATGGCAGGTAACCAGCCCACCTCCTCTTACGCCCGCCCAGTGTCATGTTGTAGTGGTGCACCACAGGCAAAGGAATGGAGTTGTGTTTCAATACAAGTTATCAGAGATGCAATTAAAGTAATTATCACATGTTTGCACTACAGCCACAAGCTCAAATAACACTTATAGTGATACTGATGCCGCAATAAGTTCTGCTACCGTTTAAGTCTTGACCTTTGACATTCACAGGCAGCCATGCATTAACATGTTATATCCTTTGACATTAGGATCAACAGAAAGCAGCACAATTTGTAGTGAACAGTATTTAAATGGTGGATGATTGTTAACTGACTTCAATATCAGTTTGATTTTTTTTATAGTTTCATGATTACATGATAAAACTTTATGCCAGATCATTAATGAAACATAATGTTCTGCCAACTTTAACTGATATTAGCTGATGTTTTTATTGTTAAATAATCATCTATACACACTCCTCGGCACTTTTGAGGTACAACTGTTCAATTGCTTGTTTACACAAATATCTAATCAGCCAATGGCATGGCAGTAATTCAGTGCATTTAGGCATGCCAAGAAGACTTCCTGAAGTTCAAACAATCTGTCAAAATGGAGAAGAGAGGGGATTTAAGTGACTTTGAATGTGGCACGGTTGTTGGTTTGAGGATTTAAGAAAACTGCTGATCTTCTGGGATTTTTAACCCTAAAGATAACCATCTCTAGGGTTTACAGGAAATGAGCTGAAGAAGATGAAATATCCAGTGAGCAGCAGTTGTCCAACCAAGCTATGCAGAATATCATCTCTGAACATACAACACATCAAACCTTGAGGCAGATGGGCTACAGATGCAGACGACCACACCGGGTGCCATTACTGTCAGCTGAGAACAGGAAACTGATGCTACAGTTCATCAAGGCTCACCAAAATTGGCATGGACATGGCACTGACTCTGTTTTAATATGTGGGAGATTAACGTCAGACACATTTTCATCATATTCCATCCATTCGTCTTCTAATGAAAGGTTGCAGGAATGTCTTAGCTGCTATCAGGCAAGAGGCAGGGCACACCCTGAACTGGCTGCAAGTCCATGACAAAGAGAGAAAAAAAATACTCCCACTGTCACTCTTGGGTAGAAATTAAAAATGCCAATCAACTTAACATGCATGTTTTTGGATGAAAGCCAGTGTACCTGGAGAGAACCTGCTTATGCATGGGGAGGACATGCAGACTTCAGACAGAAAGGCCCCATCTGATGTTGCTGTGAGGTGTCAGTGCTAACTACCACAGGTATTTATGTAGGCATTAATGTCTGTTGTATCCGTTTGGAAGATTGAAGCAAAAGCTGCTTGTTCTTCCATATCAGTGTTGCTTCCTTTATGTTTTAGTTTAAAAAATGCAGCCAAAAATACCCCACACAACAGATGTGTTCTCACTCAGCTGAAAAAAAGAGCTTCGCTTAAATTGGGATGGCTTTTTGCATATCAGTACTTTTATTTGATTTACACCTGATGACTGTCTATGCCTCTAATGTTTTTGGAAGGAAATAAGTGGTCAGAGAGCAGCGGGAAATTTAGTGGCTTCTAGTTTGGGTGCTTTAGCACTTATCCCTCATTTATCACAGATAGCCAGGGCGCACCAGTCACAGAAACTGTCTCTATTCGCATTTAGCAACACAATTTACCTTTGCCTTTCTGCATGCAGAGTCTATTTGTCACTTTAATCTGGGTGCTGTGCGTTTATCTTCCCTCAGTCAGTTTAATGCACATGGCGGTTGGCTGAGGCAGTCTGTCAGCTCATGGCTGCATTAGGCCTGTAATGGGAAATAGAGGCACATTTTTCATTAAGATACATGAGTGCACCTCCACATTTGCATGAAAAAAACCCCTCACATATTGACCATTTCACACATACTTGTGTACTCTTGCAGTCATGCAAACATATTTATAAAAAATGACACACATGAGACATGCAGTAATATCTCTTATTTAATGCATTCGGTGGAGAAGGGCACCGAACACTTACCATTACTTTAATCTCTCTGCAAAATATCTTCATGAGCATAATTATCTATTTATTTCTTGGCTGTTATAACTGTACACAATGCAATATATCCATTACTCCAGGGTCAGTGGAGAGCCTATATTTGCTGCAAGTAAACACCAAATAAAAACTTTGAATTGAACAAATGAAAAAAGAGGTACTATAAAGATAGCATGTAGCCATCATTAGTCACAGGATATAAATGCTGGGCGGTTTCTATTTTGCTGTAGTGACTGATTAAAATCCCCTCATCCTGCAGTCTATGAAGACCTCATCTCCTATCTTTGGATGTCATTCCATAATACATTAATGTATTCCAAATCTATAAATTTTGATCTTAAAGTCCAGCCAGGCCTGTGCTGATAGCAGCTGTCTGCCAGAAGGTTCTGAGTGGCCTGAATCCAGGTCAAGCTGTTCCACTGATAATGTTGTCTCCCTCTCTATGATTTCCTGTCTGAGACAAGGAGTCATTGACGATTTTCAGCAGCCTTTCAGTCATATAAATCAACAAAGTCCAGACGCCGGCCCCAGTGTTAGACAAACCCTGTCCACACAGCGCCAGGAGTAGTTTCAACACAGAAAAATCATGTGACTTGAGGTTAAAGGACGACGCTGTAAATTTGGTGAATCGCCGCTCCTTGTTTGGTTAAAGTCACAACGGTTAAAGGCAAATATGAAGCTTGACAGAGCATTTTACAGACAACAAACTTCGCTATAATGAAATGGAAGAAAAAACAGAGTATTCATCATAAGTTTAGCAGCTGTTTGTGTTGTCTATCTAGGTGAAAGGTGTCTCAAATGTAGAAAAATTTGCAGCATCGTACCCCTTTAAGAAGTAGATTTCTTCATGCTGGCCTTCATCATTGGCCTTTTAGGGCAGGTGCAGCAAGTGGGCCAGGGCTGAAGCAGCTGCAATGGGATCAAGGGAGGGGAGGAGAGCCGGTGGGGGGGGTTCTTCTGAGTTGCTGCCATGTCATGGACATCTCACATATATCTCTGTCCTGGAGAGAAGGGTAGAGGGAGAGCAGCGAGCGTTTGCATTTCATTCGCATGGCCTTCTCTCCAGCCTTTCCTCCTCTACCCTTCCAACCCCTCCCCTAGTGCTGTTTATTTTCAGCCCTCAACATACTCTGAAGGCCTGTGAAGTAATTATTTCATAAAGTTACACCTCTGCTGCCACAGATGCCCACAGTTGGCCCACACTTTAAAAGCCTGAGCCATTGATTAACATTTGGAGGCAGGCGGCCAGGGAAAATCACACGACTGCTTCAATTTGTAGAAATACCTTCTGCATGACAAGTAGATGAAGAGGGGACTAAGCACAGATGCAGAATCGTTTTATCAATCTTTTTATAGCTTCAATACGATGAAAATCTTTTAATTTTCCGACAATTTCAATACATAAGGTTCAAATTTACCTTTTTTTCCCCTGAGAGGGAAGAAGTCCTCCTTTCAACATTCTGATATAATGGAAAACAGTAAAGATGTTTCTCATTCTGGATGGGCGGATCGTTGACATCCAAGATGTCCAGAGCTGGATTTGATCTTCTATTTGGCCTTAAAGTACAGAAATTAGGTTTTTATAGACATCGGTTCATTGTGTTACTTAATATTACCAACTTATATTTAGAAGAAAAAACTGCTGACACACAAAAAGACACACAAAAATGTATTTAATGTACAAATTATTAGAATGAAACCAGCCAAGAATCATAAAAACTTTACTGAAACTGGTTGGTGAACTGGATCATAAATCCTCTTTCTTAAATTTTTCTTCTTCTCTATCTCCTTTTCAGCTGTTTCCTTCAGGAGTTGAAGCTAATCATCTTCCTCCATCTAACCCTTTCCTCTGCCTCTTCTTCTCTTACCGACTAACTTTATGTATTCTTTCACTACATTCATAAATCTCCTCTTTGTTCTTCCTCCAGGCCTCCTGCCTGCAGTTCCAACTTCAGCATCCTTCTTTACTCACTATCCTTCCACTGTACATGCCCACGCCATCTCAGTCTGGCCTCTCTGACTTTGTCTCCAAAATATCTAACATGTGCTGTCCCTCTGATGTACTCATTCCTGATCCTATCCGTCCTTGTTATTCCCAAAGAGAAGCTCAACATTTTAATCTCCAGTATCTCCAGTTGACTTCTGTCTTTTTCTCAGGGTCGCTGTCTCCAAACCATACAACATCACTGGTCTCACCAACATTTTCTACACCTTTCCTTTAATTCTTTACTCTTATCTGACTGTTAGGGCAAACGGGAAGACAAGAAGGGGCAGACAACAGATACGTAAAGAAAAACAAATCTTTATTGTAGTGAACTACGAATCCTGGAGAAACCAAATTAGAACATAATTGAGGCAGAGGTGGTGGCAGTGCAGCAGGAAAAAACAGGCTCCTGGATGGTTAACTCCAGTCTGGACAGGGTTTTCCTCTGGAAAAAAAAGCAAGAACATTACAATCAAAAATGATACTTTAGGCCTGGATAAAAACAAATCTCCCATTAGCCCCACCACACCCAGCAGGAAGTCCCCGAGCCGCAGAGGAAGCAAAAAACTGACATAACAAAATAAAAGCCAATCAAAAACATGATTCCTGACACTGACATCACAGCTGAGACTTTTCTCTACTCCTTCCAACCTGCTTGTACATGTCTCCTCCACTTCTTTTCCACACCCTCAGTTGCTCTGAACTGTTACCCTGAATACTTTAAATCCTCCACCTTCTTTATCTCTACTCTCTGTAACCTCACTGTACCACTTGGATCCCTCTAATCTTTGTCCTTCTCCTTTCCAGGACATACCTCTACCTCTAGATTTTCCTTCACCTGTTCCCTGTCCCCTGTTTGCACTACAGGGAGATCATACATTTTCCCCATGATGACTAATTACATAAAAAAATATGCTTGAGAAATCTATTTTACTATTCATGCTATGCAACTTAAAACTATATTTTAATTAAACAATAACAATAGAAAAGTTAAATAATGTATTCTGACATTAAAGTCTTGATATGTTTGCAATTTGATGCCAATACGTGGGGTGGCTCTTCATGCGTTCAGAAATGATGAAGCGATCTCGGAATTCCAAGCTGGGAAGTTATAGTTTGCAGAGGACCTTGAAATACCAGATTTAAAGATGGCTGCACCCTGTATCTCTCTTGTAGTCCATTGTTGTCTTTATCAAAATTCTTTATAATACATTTTGTGTCTGTTAAGTTTCTGGTATAAACAACACCGGCTTGTTATCGATAATTACGTTGTTATGGCAGGTTTGGTCATGAAGAATCATGTCAATAAGGTAAGGTTAATAAAGTAACAGTATGATAACAACACTGAAAACACATTTGCTTTTATTTGATGTAGGTTATTAATTTCAAGAACTGGGCTTGAACTTATATTAAAGACAGATTTTCCACATGAAATAGTCTCACCTGGTATTCCTGAATGAAAACCCAGTCAGGAATCAATAGTTGCCATTCACTTAAAGCTAAGAATGATATCTTTTTAATGCTTATATAATGGTTTATAAGTTTACCAAACTTATGGTAAATTTTAGCAGATTTCTGTTATTATACTTTGGTTATATAACCGTAAACTAATCATGGTAATATTCATTTGTTGTATGTTGTCTGAAGAACAGCAATGAAATCATGTAAAAATGACCACTGCAAGGATGAAGACTAAGTTTGTGCAGATTTTAAATGTTTCATTTCTTTTTTAGTTTAAAATGATCTCAAGCATATTTTTTATAGGTAATATAAAGGGAATCACCATTCTCAGACATTCTCCAACACATATATTGCACAAGATAATATTTTTTCCTTATTCAATTTTTAAATGACTAAACCCTTTTGGTACTATGATTTCCTTTTTAAATCGAGCTGTAGCCGTTTATTGAACTATGGATATATTTTTTACAAACCAGCTGTGCAGGACAGAGAGCAACAGAGGCCACGGGGGTGTGTCTGTGACACATAAAAGTCCTTTGAAAATATATGCACAAATAGATGCATATAACTGTACATAAAACGTGTAGACAAACACAAATATCTGTCAGTAGTGCTTGCCAGGGTATGTTCACCCAGATCATAAAAGTGCACAGACACAAGGGCGCAGTCAGGCTCATCATGATTTTCAGAAGTTATAAATAGAGGAAAAGCTAATAAACATTTATGGAGTGGCCGTAAATCGCCTGCAGTATAAATGCTTCACAATAAGTTCTGCTATCCCCACAATGTCATCTGAATGCCCTTTAGAGGTGAGGCCATTACTCATCGGCCCCCTCTGCGTTTCCAACCGGTGTTCCTGTTGGCTGAAGCTCCACCATCTTCTAATCGGACGACTCGGTGGGGCTGGGTGTAACACCCACCAGGCTCTGGGTGTCCTCTTCATGACATCATGACGGTCGGCTATTAATTCAACTCGGAGTGTGAAATATAGGGGAAACAAAATGTTACTGTCTCTTAAATATGTCAGTGTTACGAGTGGGACTGTTAGTGTGTTTGTAGAAAAGGGATTATTGTTGTCACCACTGGGGATTAGTTGCTTTGCAGGATCTTTGGATAAGACTTCAGCATCCACAGCATTCGCAGTGTGGAAGTGGTAGAATTATGGTGTGAAGAGACTAGCTAACACAAATCATTTCCACCAAAAGAACAGAAAATCAATTTAAAAGAACTAGTTTGAGGACTGTTTATAGGAATTAAATGCTTATATATTATAATTATAAAGGACAAATACAACAAAAGGTCATCCTAAATCCTATTTTCCTCTGTGTCCTTTATACTCAGACTGAAGCAAAGGATGATGGGATTGTTCTTTAGCTGCTACCCATCCAGAGCAGTGATGGAGTGTGTTATGTTTTAAAAGCTAATTAGCGTCACTAGTGGTATCAGGAGCCATCAATCTCAGGCTCAGTAAATAACCAAAATGGACCAAATAACCAAGTTTGGCTGATGATGGTGGATGTAGCCTTTGTTACTAATGGTGGTCATTAACCTCTCAATGGCTAAATAATAGCATCTTAATTAATTCATTTCAAGGGGAAAGTTTGAAATAGAATTTAATTATATTAATGGTTGAAAGCCACAAGGGTGGACAACAAGAAGAGAGGAAAACGAATACACGGACGTAAACTTAGATGCGATTACACCGTTTGCAGTGTTTGCATGTGTGGGACTGCAACTCAAAATGTACTAATGTGTATGTGCCGATGTACACAAACACACGCAGATACACGGGAGTCTTTGTGGTTTGTGTTTGTGAGGTTACAGGGTTTAAAGTATAGTGTTAAAACTAACTAACAGCACTATTTTGAAATATAAAACATGGGGCCATTATATGGTAAATCAAGGTATGAACTAATCAAACCATATGGTAGGTCAGATAACCCTTTAATATCTGCCTTTTTAACCTCCTCTAATGAGTTCTTTCTTTCTTTCTTTCTTTAATAAGACATGTAAGTGAATATATGAAAATGTCTGGATGTTTTCCTGCATATTTTTTTGTTTTGTTCAAGGGTTCATACGTCTTGATGCATTTGTTCTGGGGCCAGTTGCAGCTCATTGTTACGACCCTGGCTCGGCTAGGATGTAAGGGACGAAACATAAAGAAAATGTCCAGATGTAAAATGGAGTTTAAAGGGGTTTTATTGTCCCGTGTGGCAGACAGACATTCAAA
>JAOXYM010000017.1:22819264-22832085 GCA_028567055.1 Leptatherina wallacei
AAAAAAATAAAAACAAATAACTATAAAAACATTAAAACAGGAATTCTGTATACATCCGTCCGGGACTGAGCCCCAGCAGATGAGACGACGCTGCATCATGTGATCTTACGCAATAAACCTCTCATGGTTTTCAGTTCAGAGTAATCAAAACAATATTTTCTACAATGAAGACAATGAAACTCTTTTGCGTTATTTTCTTCTTCTGTGAAATACCAGAAGCCAAGAACTTGTGTTTATCAGAGCTCTTCATGAACAAAGATTCAAGATGGCTGATTTTACTTTTCTTTTTGTTGTCGTTTGTTTTCTGATATACAGTCTGGAAATAGGAGGGCACATGTAAATGAGACCTTAAAGATGAAAAAGTAAATGGAAAAAAGGTCTAGAAATGATAATCAACGGATTATTACAACTAGGATTATCTAATCCTGGTCCTTGGGATCCCCTGCCTTTATAGCACACCTGATTCAGATTAATTCAACTGTTTGTTAATTTCTATTCATTCATATTAATATTCAGCTATTCATTTCAGTCTGGTATATTCAAGTACAGACACATCTAAAACATGCAGGGCAGGGGTTCCCAAGGACCAGGATTGAGAAACACTGGCTTAATGTAAAATACAGTAAAAAGCTAATTCTGATAAAGGCAAACACCCAATGATATTTTTTCATAAACAGATGCTTACTCAGGATGATCCTGTATATCCCTGCTGCAAAAGACTATCACATACATGCACCTGATCACACAAAGGGACGTCTCTTCCCCATGGTTGGAGAAATTTGGTCAGTCAGTAACTGTGTTCCCATGAGAGAGAGAAGAGTCCATTACTCACAACACAGTTCACAGTTAAAACAAAATCTAATAAAAAACAAAAAGGAGTGGTCATATAAAGATAAAACCTCATAAATATAAACAGGCTGGGGACCTGAGAGATTGAGAGAATTCAGCTGGAGTACATAACTTTTGTAGACTGACAGATGAACTGGCAAAAACAAGAAAGCTGCTTTTCTACCTTGACTTCAGCTTGTGTCTTGATCTGATGTTCTTCACGCCTAGATACGTAAATGTAAGACTGGATGTACATACGATGGGGATTTTCTAAGTATTTTGGAACATTGATGCATCATTATAGAGCTGGCTTACAGCAACTATAGACAAGTTATAATGTGTGGTATGAAATTATACATGTTTAACTCTTCCTTCTACCCCTTTGTAATACATTCAAAGTATTTGTTGAAGGATAGGCATTAAAATACTTGGTAAAAGTTGAGGAAACATCCTAGAATAATAACAATAGAATATTCCATTTTCAAAAAACTGCAGTGACATTTTTCCGCATGGCCAATGGCTTTCGACTGTTATCTTAGCAGTTCAGAAAATTTTGGATGTTAAAAAATGGTTCTTTAGAGGTACACTAATGCAGTAGGTTCATGACAAAGTGTCAGGCTCTGTGCACTCTCTGTTTTCAGTTATAAGGGTCTGACCAACAAGATGCTTTCAGGCTTTACATCTTTTTTAAGTGAAAGAAAAAAACATGTCCATTTGCTTCATATGAAAAGCATCAGAGACATTTATTTCTCCTTTTTGTGGCAAAATCCAACATCTACCACTTACAGTCAATTAAAAAAGAGAGAAAGAGAAAGAGGGAAAAAAACATAGTCCTTGCCAATACTATTTAAACCATCAAATCTCTCCACGAATTTTCAGTAACTTTTAAACGCTCCTCTTCATCTGTGTTTTCTCTGTTTTACTGTCTTTATAATGTCATTTTTATGTCCATCCCCAGACTTCCTGTTTATTTTTTTCCCAGTGTCTTTAAATCTTTCTCTTCCCTGTCTTTTCTTCCATTTTTCTCTCACGCTGACATCCTCTTCAAAAAAACCACTCCAACATTTCTTCAGTGTTGTACACACTACTTATCTCTTGATGGCAAGCTGTTTCTAGAAAATGACCATGTTGAATCGTTATAAATCAAATCCAGACTTTTTATTTTACATAGATATCTAATTATTTCCATAGTAGATTTTGAAACAATTCTGTTTCTAATTATTTTAATTATACTCCACGTCCAACGATTCCCTACTTTAGCATTTAAAACATTTACCAATAAAAGTTATGCAGGACAAACTCCAGACCATTGGTTCCATGTCAGTGGAACTTTTTAACTCCCAAAGCTCATAGCCATTTTTTTTTTTAAAAACTCCATCTGAAAAACATCTGTAGATTCAGTCAGCAGCAGCTCTTAAACTCTGCAAGGCAAACAGAACAACATTGTGATTTACAGATAAGATATATTTGATGTAACTTCAGCAACAGGTAACATTTCATATCCTTCTTTTCAGAAGCAGTGAGTTAACAGCCATTTGTAACTTCCATAAAAATCCAATCAAGCATGAGAACGAATCTACTCAACTTGCAAAAATATGTATATACTTGAAAGTTGTCATATAGGTGAGTTGTATTATAATAAGCTATTCTGTAGCTGGGTAAAGCAGATTATTGACAGCAGCCAGGACAGCCTGGCAACATTCTCATTTCTGAGTTTGACAGAGTGATAAAGGGAAGGAAAAGGTGGATGGTAGACAATTAAACAGTCTATTTAGAGAACTGTTTCTGTACATTATTATTTTCTTGCTTAATATTCTACTTTTTCCTCTTTAAACACAACCCACCGTGTTGTACCCCAACCCCTCAGGGTCAGTCCATGCATCACTGAAGACTGAGAGTTGATTTGTATGATACTACACAGTTGTTACTTTGTTTTTCAGGCAACAAGGTACAAAGATCATAGATTCAGGAGTTTAATCTCATGGAACAAGCAGCCGCAGTGACTTGCAGTAATGCAGTATTAAGAGGTCATGGTCATTTCAGATGTTTTTGTGAAAGCAGGCTGATTATCATCATTCTGTCTCACAATGAATAAGCAGTGTCTGTTCGGTTTCGTCATTCCTTGTTTTCTGTCCCTCATTCATTCTGCCTCCTTCTCCCCCCTTCGCCCCATCCCTCTCCTTGTCTCTACTTTATTCAACTTCTGAGATATCACCCACCATCCACCCTCTCTGCCCATCTTCATCCCCTCCCTACATCTCTCCTTCACTCTCTCTTTTCTCTCCTAGTTTTGTGACCCCCCCAACTTCTTAATTTCCTCTCTCCCTGTCTTTGTCTCCCTCTTCTTTCCTTCTGTAACCAGGCTTTATCAGTCACAGTGGGGTTATTTGTCTATCAGTTACAAGGGCATGCCTTTGCCAAGAACGAGATAGCCGAGGATGAAACCATGTGGTGGTCCCCTCTCTCGTCTTCCACTCCCCTTTGTCTGTTCTCCCTTCTTATCTGTCCCACTTCCTCCGTCTTCATTTTTGTGCCGTCTTTCACTGTTTGGAACAGAAAACACACACGAACACACACACACACTCATATTCTTTTTCTTCTTTCTCCTTTGTCTTTGCTTGTGTTCATTAACATGCTGCAGCAGGCACGGATCTGGTGGGGACCTGAACCGAAGAACATTGCTCTGGCGTAGAGCCTGGCATTGCTCCTCTGGAACACACACAAACACAGACATGGAAAAATAAAACATACAGCTATATATGTGAATGCACAAGACATCTGTTCACACGTGTGTGCACAAAAAGCTGTAGACACATCAGCATATATGAATGAAAGAAAACCCCGAAAACTTAGACACTCAAATGTAAATGCAAGCACAGACACATGCATATGTGCAGTCATTAAGTCCCCTTTACAAACCCTCATGCACACACATACACACACACACACACACATGCAGGCCTCCCATCCATCCATCTTAGCTTCTTGATTAGATTAGGCATTATTAATGGAGGGCCTGTGAGCCGAGCAGACAGTGGGGTCACACTGAGTTTAATTCCATTCTCAGATAACTTCATTTGGCCTGATGCGATTGTTATTGCCCCGGTGCTAGATGTTTATAGGAAACAATAGCCCCCATAACACATCCAGACATCCTATTTAAAAAGGGTCAGCCAGGGGCACTGGATGCAGCAGCTCTTCTCCCCACCACACCAGGTCCGGTGTTGAGACTGATTTAAGGGCTCGGCCATTTCTGATGCCTGGGAAAAGAGGATTAACAGGCATATTGAAATGTATTACCTTTGCCGAGGAAGCATGTGCACCATAAATGTGTGCATCTATGGCATACGGATAGGCAAGCGAAAGCAAATGAAGCAGTGCTGGAATTTTGTGATAATCCTCCGTGTGGCTTTCGGTGAGCAGTAAATCTAGTTTTTATTGGTTTGTCACGGGGAGTTCTCTTACAAAGAATAAACATTAAGCATAGATGGCACAAATTTATAATGCCTGGTCGTTGACAAGGCGAATAAAGCTGTCAAAGGGGGGAGTGACGGAGAGGAAAAGAGGAAATTGATACACACACTGCATTAGAGAGGAGAATGCAACTCAACTAGATGAGAGAAGGTTTTGGTTCCGAGCAGCACAAACATTTAGAGATCGATTTATAAAGTATCATTCAAAAAGACAGGCACATTACCTTTAGAAAAGATAACAAACCGTTGTTAATTATTTTTTTAAATCCTTCATCGGCAACCACATTATTTGTTGTGACTTTGACTGCGTTTTTGTAAGGAAATGTGCCCACAGGAAGAAATTGTCTACATCACCGTCCAAAATTGATCTCCGCTCATTTGAACTGAACGAGGGAAAGAACTGGGTAGGAAATGAACCGATCTTTGCCTTTCAAAACACAGACCACATTAATGAGAGCTGGGTTTCATGTTGAAACATTAAAGCCCACAGAGCGCTATTCTTTGGTTTTCGTTTTGAAATCTTTACGCCATGTCACGTTAACGTTACAGCCACTGACATTTCAGTCACCACCTCTTCGGAGCTTAGGCAATCCCTTTTAGTATGAAACCAGGAGGTTGATGAAAAAGAGTGAAAACAAGGGGAAAAAAGCGATTGGAAACAGTCCAAGAGCTGTAGGAAGAAAGCTTATCATGTATCGTATTGCTGCTGCGCAGTCTTGTTAGTGTTAGCGTGCTGCTGAAGGACCGTTCTGTGCCGATGGGTTGGTCAGCACCTAAGCCAAAATGGAGGCCCCTGCAGATCCAGTTTCCCTGTGATGGATGAGCCTGGCTGGAGACTGCTGGTGGAGCTATGACCCTGTTGATTGCATGCATGTTTCATGGGGTGATACTGTGGATTGAGGCTACAGCACCTTCTCACCCAAAACCCTACAGTCCTCTCCAGGCTTCATCTCTTTCCCTTACATGATCACATCTGCCTTAATAGCTGATAAATATGGAGGATTTATATCCCAACATTTAACTTGTTTACACAATACACATAAGTCATGGTAGACAGGGTACTCAATTTATGAATGAAATGGATCTTATATTGATAGACAATGCTTCTGATTTCAGCAAGTTAAACTCCAATACATTTTTTCCTCCATTTTTAGACATTCTGATTAAATCTTTGGCTCCTTAATGTGCACAGCTGTAAAAAAGAAAAAGAAAAAAAGACTTACAACCTAAAGAAAAGTCAGCTCCACTTCCTCTGTTATCAACACTGCATTACAAGTGACCAAGGAATGCAATCATCAGGACCACAGTTCCCTTTGGAGTGTCAAAATTCCCAGTCTTTAATAGCGATGTGTAGCAGTTTAAATGCTGCAATATGGAAGAGAGAGGCTTGAGCAGATTTTGTACTTATGACCTGGAACATAAACCCATTTTAGCTCCTTGTGCATTTGAACCTGATGTAAATAAAGCAATTCTGGCTCTGAGATCCATGTGGTGGTACAAGAAGGGGGGAAAGGGAGTTCAAGTTTCTCCTCACACACCTGGTGCTTGCTAGCAGCAGTGCCCAACCCTTCAAGCACTACAGGAGAGCAGACTCACTGCGGACTGCGCAAGCTGTTGGAAAACCCTCGGTGGCCATTATGAGTACGAAGTGTAATGCATCACCCTGCCGGTGCTATTGGAAATAGAGGCATGCTGGGCTCGCAGCAGACGGGAGTAAAGTTAATCACTGACTTAAGGGCTTTTCTCAAAAGTTTTTGTCTTCTTCAAAAATAAATTTATATGTGTGAAACATTTTTGTAGCAGTTGCTGGACATATTTTGATGTAGAATAATTTAGCAAACCAAATATTCAAATAATTCTGTTGTAAGGAGTCCTGAAAATTCAGCCAAGTAGGCCTACTGAGTGTGCAGAAGGTGTGTTACAGTAAATCATAACTGCAAAAAGTTGTTCCAGGTAGCAATGAGAAAAGATTGCCACAGGCCATTCACAATCATGACCTCTTGATAACGTCAAGAGACATTTCACATAACATGAAACAAAACAAAAAAACTGACATTCCCGTCGAACATGTTCTGACTTCTAGATATTACAATTTAGGTAAGTTGATCTCATGGCAATATGTTTAAAAAGGATGCCCTTTTGTCTACACGTCTGTGTCATTTAGGAAAATATCCTTTTAGGTTTTTCAAAAATAATTTTACACAATTAAAGTGACACTACTGCCCACAAACAGAGGCTAATTTAGCATCCATGTTGCATCCTGTCTCTCCTCTGAGCTCTCTCCAGCCAGTAAAAGTGAGTCTGATGTTGACTTTTGCTCTTTCTTTTCCTCACTCAGGGTTAGGGAGGTAGGGGTAATGTCTGATAATGTCCCGTTGTGTTTCTTTACTAAATCAGCCATGGTTGATATTGATGTTGATATTCAGTTGCTTGCATTAGGAATCAGCGAAAAACACACAATTGTACAGTTAGCATTTACATATTTATTGCAAGGACAATGTGATAAACGAATAAAACTCATGAATATCAATACATGACAGAAATGCTTATTAAATTATCATTAAATATATTGGGATTTAGTGGGAATAACAGTGGAATCATATAGGTGGGAGAGAAAAGGTTAAACAATTAATTGAAAATAACATGAAAATAAATCTTTTAATGGTAAAATCATCAGACTAGGATTCATGAAGATAATTTCAATTTCTTAAATAGACTATAATAAAAATGTTATCTTCAATCGTAACATAATAAAACATGACGCTCAAAAATCTGCATTAAAGCAGTAAAATATTAAAACACAACATCATCTTCACGAACACTAGCATGATCATCATGACATCCGATAGGCTACCATAATCATGTGACATAGAAGACATGGAAGGAATACACTGTGGCTGGGTTTCACACACGATTTTATTGCCTAAAATTTTTTGAAGTGAAATCAAAGTCCTTATTTCATATTAGCACAGTGGTATCTTGATATTCAAAAGAATATCGAATCCTATATTTTAACTGGGCAGCAGTCATGTAATGCCCCGGCCTGAAAAAAAGTTTCTCAGTGCAGTTTGTCAGTCGTGGGACACTGCTAGGCAACACCGGTTCCAGGAATGTATATAATGGATGCTAACATGTCATCAAAACCTATGTTAAAAGCTATATTTACAGTCATTGGTTAAAAGCATGGGGCAGAATTACATCTACAAAATGGTGGTAAAACAATGACCAGCAACATGACTTTATGTTATATTCTAAATTATATGATGCTATTTGATGGGTTGAGGCTTATTCAGGCGAAAGGATTTGATCTAAAAAGGTATGTGGTTAGTCCTGAAGGTGGTAGGTGGCTTGTAACGTGGTCAGAAGTAATTAGTCCCTTACCACTACATGAATTTGTCTAATCACGGGCTGTAGCTCAGGAGGAAGAACAGTCGTCTAACAACCACAAAGTCGGTAGATTGATTCCAGGCGTCACCTGGCTACATGCCAAAGTGTCCTTGGGAAAGATACTGAATCCTAAGTTGCCACCCAATTTGTCTATGAATGTGTGTGATAGATGAAAAGCACTTAGTATATACAGTAACAATATAACTTCTATAAGTGTGTGCGTAAATGGTTGAATGGGACATGTAGAGTAAAAGCGCTTTGAATGGTTAACATATGAGTAGAAAAGTACTTTATAAGTACAGTCCATTCACCGTTTAAATTAAATGATTAACATTACTAATCAAAGAACATTTTTTCTTCCACATCGGACTCCTCTGGCTACAGTTATTCACTGTAAATTCAAACAGTCGCCTGCTTCATTCATTCATGAGTTTAGATGTATATTAGACAGACTTCATCTTTAAAAAGGATGCAGGTAAATGGTATGTTATGAACAATATTCAATCCACTTTATTCAGAAATTATTTTCTCACACAGCTCCATTGGGTAATATCCAGAAAAGTTTTGGGTTGCTGCGCAAGTATGAGAATGGCATTATATCTGTGCTCCAACTCTGCATTTATAAAACAGCTGGTTCCATTTTTATTTTCCATGATAGTACTTATTATGCCATGTTTTTTTTTTTTACAAGCAGTGTTCCACTTACAATATGCATACTAGTATTTGTCTCTTGAGAATTTAACTTTCATTCCAGCAGAAACTTTTGTACAAGTATGTGTAAATTTCAAATGTTCAAATCAAAAGTTTCTTTTGTATCAAAAAGAGTCAATGAAGTCAGTTTTTTTCCTCTCTGGACTTTAAGTAAATGATGAGAAATTTCTATACTGTACATTCACACAGAAGCTTTTCTGTTTATTTGTTTGACTGTGTGGCTGGTTGCCAGTTTGATCAAAAGTGAGTTTGATAGTGTCTACTTTTACGTGCAGTGTGCCATAACTGACAGTTGTATTCCAATCATAGGCTGTAAAGCTGTCATCATCAGTCTGGGCTGCCAGAGGTCGCTTCCTCACTTCTCATTCTGCACTGCCTGTGGTTTGTGTGCAAAACAAACAGCTGATAAGAACTAACCGCTGATAAAGGAGAGGTGTTTTAAACGGAGAGGGAAGTCAATAATGACAGGGCTTCTGGAGGGATACATTACACTGTGTACACTGTTGGGAGTGGAGATGATCTCAACATAGCACTGATTACAGTAGAAGAAGAAGACACTGTTTGGTTGTTTTGTGTTATTGTGAGAGAGTGGTGTCTTTATTTAATACCTTTATCACTTGCCATGAATGCTTGTGCATCCAAGTGTTGGGAACCTGTATTAATGCACCATTTATGTATTTGTGTGCTATATAAATAAAGATTAAGAAGATGTGCATGCAGTTGTGCATTTGGACTGTGTGTAACTGCATATGTTAGTGTGTATGTGTGTGTAAGAGATTGAAGCTTAATGTCTATGTATTCAAAGGGCTGTGGAGCATCAGCCTAAGTGGCAGGCGCAGTACCTAATGGAGGAGCCATGCTGAGGTGAATAATTCATACCTGGATGGGAGCTCAGACGAGGATATCAAGCATTTTCATATATTAAATTACTGCATGGCAGATGAGGCCTAAGTTATGCTAGAGTGCTTTATTAGCTGCATATCTATATGTCACTAAAAGGCCTTTGTTTTTGTGAGGTTACAGAGGGTTTGGCCAGTTACCTGCATGTTTTCTTCTTTGTCCTCTGGGATAACAGCCAGAATCGCTTTTATTTTTCATCCCATGGTAATTCCAAGGTTACTCCTCTCTATTATCATACCATCAAATCTACTTTTTTCAATCTTTCTCTAAAATAGGAAAATCTCTATCTATGGTATATATCTACCATTTTTCTGTTAAAGATCTCTATATTGTGCACAGTCTCACTGGAAATAATCTTGGCAATGAAACAAAATGCCTCTTTTTTCCCCTTCAATTTGAACTCTAGCTAAATTCTTTACTTTTGGCAATGACTCCAGGGAGTTTCCATGTGTACTTTAAACGTATATGTCAATTCAGTTCTCTCAGCTTGTTCTTACTCTGATACCATCGTGTTCTCCTAACCAATCAGGACCCATTGCCTTACAAATTAATGCAGTACAGGGGGTGTCAGCTTTAAATAGCAGGTGGTATAGTGATACTGTGTATTTCCTGAAAGCACACAATGAAGTATTGTATTTGAGTCCTGACCATAAACTTTTCCAAAATCTTGTCAACATACTTGTTGCTGTTTTAGAGCTTAAACATAGAAGGTACAAGAAGGTACAAGTGCATATGAAGCCATTTGGAAAAGTCATTCCAAAATTTTGGCTGGGAAGCTTTGTTACACATCTATTGTTTATATGTGAGGCATTAAAAGAACATCAGTAAATTGGAACAATGTTTCCCTTTATCACAAGAAAATTATAAGGAACCTACTACTGCAGTAAAAAGGGGAGCATAAATGATTAAAAATAGCTCACACCATAGATGATTTGGTCTTTGATGATTATGTCAAAGCAAGTCTAATGGGTTCTGTTTGATTAAGCAAATGACTTGATTAGCATTAGCTTTAGCTATTCCTCTGGCTAATCCCATGTGTTTTGTGTTAAGAAAGATACACTTTGTCACATGTATTTTAACATGTAATTGGGGTTGCAGGTAGAAAAATGATCATTTAGGTGGACTGTCAGATATGACCTAAACCTGAAGAGCAATTCCTTTAATGTATTCGGATGGTTTGAGCTGCAATACTGTGATAGTGTCAAAATCAGCAGTGACGTCTAAAAGAAGCAAAACAACACAGTTCCCTGAGACTTTTAGATGCATTTTCAACCAATAATGCTCAGTAGGAAGTTTGTATTCTGCTTACATTATTCTTGTACAGCTAAGCTTGTGCATGTTGGTGCATAGACTGTTTAAGCTAAAAAGAACTTGTCTTTGCCAAAAGAAGTGATCTGAAAAGTGTTTTCTGAACCACATCCAGGTATGATCTGCACAGTTGAATTAAAAACTAAATGTAGCATAAACAAATTTTTAAGATTGGCAAAAATTATATTTTGATAGAAGACACAAAATAGCTCTTTGTCAAGTGTGCTGCCCACAATTAGTCAACTTTGTGAATTTCTGATTCGGCTAAGATGACGACATGATAGTTTGCACGCCTTAAACCTTCCAGGATGAGCTAAAGATGTGTCTTTCCAGCATGTCCAACTTTGTGTTGTCTCATTGTGTGAGACAACTGCTGAACACTGAACATGCTCTCTGCAGCTCAGACCTCTCTAATTTAATGTGTTTATGTCTAACTGATGGGCAAATCCCTTATTACCCTCTTTAAAATAAAGTAATCAAGTGTTTGAAGGAAATCTCCACATACACTTCACAACTCTTTATAGGGACATGTTCTGTGCAAATCTATTGCTTTGAAATGGAGGAAAACAGCATTAGCTCAGAATGAGAGGGCATGAATATTGCATCAGAGCTTTGTTATGCTCAGGGCCTCGACTCTCTTAATGGTGCACTTTACCAACTTGCTATATCCATTAAATGAGTGTGCCTAATGTGAGTGTACGTGCATGCATGTTCAAATGCATTATATTTGTGTGTATGTGCATGTTTGGGGTAAATGACACAGCCTTAGCTTATGTGGATAAGTGATGTGTGCTTGTGTTTTTTCACTGTGCTTGAGTCTATGAACACATTTGTGGACTTTGCTTCTGAGTAATTGATGTAATCTGTCCAAATGACCCAGTAGAACATTTTTAAACCTTAAATGAATTATCTTAAAGAACATTATGGTCTGTGTTGACTTAAGAGAAGCTTCAAATTGACCAAAATAAAAATCTAAAGGAGGAAATGGTCCATTTCATATCACCTGTGTGGAACGTCAGACGCTGAGCTCAGCATTGACTGGACCTGTGAACAATCAACAAGATCATTCCCGGTGCTTATCTTCTGAGATAACAGCATTGGCTGTTTGTTTAACTTCTACAGTGACCTCTCCAGTGTTGCTTCTCTTTTTTTCCCCTTAACTCTTCCCCTGTGATCAAGGTTGGGAAACTCAATACCCTCACTGCACTCTGTTTTCACCTGGTCGTCACGGTAACCCAAAAACACTAGGTGGTCATGAATGAAATTCTTCTGTGTCATCAATCACTGGCCGACAAAGACAGGATTGTTGTGGTCTTTGAGAGACGAGGGGGAGGGGGATGTGCTGGCTGAGGTTAAGGCCGGGGGCCTTGTGGGGTCTGGACCGGCAGGCCCTGAGTTGAGACCTGGATGTTTACGCTGCCCCCCTGACCCTGGCACTGACTCAGGTTCAGTTCAGAGGGAGACACAGAGAGAGAGAGATTGTAGACCAGGAAGAATGGAGGATTTTGACATGAAATAATGAAATTAAATACGATTTGCTTTGCTCAGAAATATTGGGTTTGCTTGTGTGGGAGAGTGTTTGTATGTAGTTCTACATCCTTGTAAGGACAAGTTTTGAGTTTAATTCACAAGAGTGAGGTCACTGTTAAAAAAAAAAGGAAAATAAGTGAGGAAATAGGATATGTGAGGGAACAGAGCACATTAGCAGCCATGTAAGAGGATAGTTGCACATTGTCAGTTTTAAAAACTGTTAAAAAATATGGCTTTATTCCTCTACCTTGCTAAAGCTGAGTGGCAGTTAAGTGTCCAGTTACACAAAACTACAAAGATGAATTTATATAAACTACAGGGAAAACTTGTGTTAAAAGTGCTAACTAAAGCTTTGGGAGCAGATGTACTAGAGAGATCTTGTGGTGTTTATGACCCCACAACTCTTGAAAATCTTGCTGCTTTGGATTAGTATAAGTTTTTGTTTGTTTTGTTCCCCCCCCCCCCAAATTTGCCAGGCTGAAAAAAATGAGATATAGCTTAAAGAAAACCTACTCTGCAGCATTAATACGGGTCAAATAAGATACATAAAATGCTACTTTTGCAGTTGCCTTGGCATAGAATTGTGGGAAAATAGCTCCTTTACTTTAGAAAGAGAAAGAAAGAAAGAAAGAAAGAAAGAAAGAAAGAAAGAAAGAAAGAAAGAAAGAAAGAAAGAAAGAAAGA
>JAOXYM010000017.1:22832185-22844785 GCA_028567055.1 Leptatherina wallacei
AAGAAAGAAAGAAAGAAAGAAAGAAAGAAAGAAAGAAAGAAAGAAAGAAAGAAAGAAAGAAAGAAAGAAAAAGAAAAATCCTTTCACTACTGCTTTTTTAAAATTTTATCATGGAGATAATTTAAGGCTGTTGGAAGTTAGAGAAGTCTATATTCTCTTTTTCCCCCAAAAAATGAAAAAAAGAAAAAGAAAAAAGTTTGTAGGTCAAAGATGGCTGCAAAGTGGTGAGACTTTCGGACACTGTTGATACCATCTATCCAGTAAATTGAATCGAAAGCTAGCTTCTACAGTAACATACCAAGCTAGCTGCTTAACTCAGCTACCTAGATGCTAGCAGCACACTTCACAGCCCGAAATGAAAAACAGCACAAAGACAGTGACAAAGTTTTGAACTAAAGACGTCAGTGATTAGGACAATTTGTTAGCTAGCTAACCGCTAGGTACAGATTTGCCAGCTTTACATTTGCAGCAAGGTTGAGTCTTCATGTTACCAGCAGATGTGATCGCTTGCATCTGAAAACTAGAGACACATAATTTTCTCTATTATTCTAAACAACCTCAAATTTTTTAATCTCCTCTCTTAACCCACAGGGTCATTAAACTGTCATCACTCAGCCTACTTATTTTGCCTAACCATCCATGCACCCTCAGTCCACTCATTAGCATGTATGAATGCTAACAACAGTATCAGAAAGGACAGCCATGTGCTATAATCCTCCTCAGCATTCCCACTCTGAAACACTGGGAATCTGCTTCACATTTTTGCTGCTCACTGATCCGTCTTGGAGCTTTCGGGTTCAGACATGGGAGAAAAGAACTGTTTTTGAGATCGAAAAACTTCCCTGAAATAAAGTTGATTTTGTGGTGCAACTTGAGAGGGAAAGTAGTTTTCCTGCAAAAACTGTTGAACTTGTCACATTTCTCAACAGTGTGCTTACAACGCTTCTTTTTCTTTTGTTGTTAGTATGACTATTCTATCAATGCATATTGCCGCCCCCCTCCCAGGAGTAACCCCATGGGTTGTATGTTCAGGCAGACTGAAGCAACCTGTAATGTTTGAATAATATGAAACCTCAGTTGATTGAAAAGTGAACATGATGTATAAAACACCATCCAGTTTAGACAAAGAGGTAAAGAATGTATTTTAATCCTCACAATTACTTAAACCCAACCAGAACAAAGTCAAGTCTCATTGTGTTATTGACTGAATGTAACCAAAACCTGCATTTTGACCACTTGAGAATGGCATTTGCTCCAGAAAGTCATATTGCTCATGGGTCTTATTTAAGGATATAAAAAACCAACCTATGTGGTGATTTGGATTTGAGAACTTGCTCTGCCATTCAACATTGGCCAGTGGTACTTGCTGTGGCTACTGGTTCATATTTTACATTTTGGTGTTAGAAACCAGCAAAATAGTTTGCAGTTATCATTCTAGACAAAAATCAATTTTTGAGGAAATATTTGTGATAATTTCCCTTCCTAGTAGTTTCCATGAAAAAGAAAAACCCTTCAGACTAAAACCATTAGCTATAAAGTGTAAGTAAAAGGTTCATAAAAGAAAGAATGAATGGAAACAAGAAAATAAAGATGTCACTGCTGAACCAGACTACAGTCCCATAGTTGAAAGGTTGATAAACACTTTACAATGACATGTTGATTCATTTTTAAAAACTTAAGATGTAAGTAATGGCCGATCAATTAGTGAGGAATGTATGCACCCATAAAATGGTATCACAAGATTGACTGGATATTTCTTGTGTTTGTACTGATTTGTGTATTTGTAATTTTTCAAAAGTCTGAATTCAACTTCATCCAAAAATATTGAGACTTGGAACAGTGCCAGCAGGTTTAGTGTCTAGTTAAAATGATAATCTAAGCAAAACTTCTGTAATAATGTAAAAGAATTTGGTAATGCAAACCACCTGCATGTAGTTTCTTTGTTCTTACTGCTCTGTCATTCAGTATTTATTGCCAATGCTAGACAAAAGAAGTTATGTCTGTTTTATAAAATGTGCATAGATACACATACATGCATTCACAGAATGTTAGAGAATGCATTGCATCACTGCTGTGTGTTATTCTTCTTGCAATAACAGTGACCTTTCCTTGCGCAATGGGTTGTTTTTCTAAAGTTTGTGGTCAATTTACCAGCGCCATTTCCTCTCTTTCCTTCATAATACCTCGAAAAAGAATGGGGGTCAACACCTGTGCTGTTTTGCACCAATACTTCCTCAGCTGAACTTTGAGAGAAAAACACTGCACAACACAGACACACTGAATACCGATATATAAGCGCAGAGGCTTCTTTTCCTGCTAAGACTTATAGTCAGTCGCAGCCGTGGCCAAATCCAGGAGCTCCTCTCCTTCTGATTTACAGAAGCCAATATGTTCAAGCTTCCTTGTTTTCTCCAGCGGGACGTCTAGCTCTGACAGTAAATCTCTATCACCAATACTCCTCCATATGGCTGCATGAAAATTTCATTGTGGAAAGCCTGAGGCTGAAGGGTCTAGCTGATGGGGAACGTGTGTGTGTGTATATGTGTGTAAGAGGGGTTTCTGAGATGCAGCGATTTGGTGGTGGTTGGCATTTGGCATAGGGACTTTGCTGTCACACGACTGTTGTTGTTGGATCTGCATGTGTGCAGGTGCATGTAGTATATTTATGAAAATGCCTTAAAAGATCTATAATTTAGGAAGGGAATTCAGTTTGCAGGATCAGTTCTATTATGTCCATCATATTAAGAGTGTGCTTTATGAAATTATAGCATTTTTCTGCATTGCAGACTATATGTGTGTTTGTGTGTGTGCTTACCTTGATTATGTGGATAAGGGTAGATAAAATGATACATTTAGAGTGTTTGCAGAAGTCTTCAAGCTCATCTGTTTGAGTTTTTTACATTTAATTGTAATCTGAATGAAAGCAATTTGATTTTAAGTTTTCAAAAACACATTCCAACATAACATAAATTTCCCAGTCATTCCAGTGTTGATCTCTATCCATCTGGTTTTGCAAGCTGCTTAAAACAAACATTCAACATTATTTGGACATCCTGTTCTGACTCACGCACGGCTGCAACAAAACCACCTGCAGCTACTAAAAACGTAATAGGTGCAAATATGGTGCTCTGCCATAACATTAAGCAAACCAGAACAGAGTCTGTGTGTATTTTCTGACAATGAGGCACACAAGACTCAGGCGAAGTGTGGGAATGCTGAGCCTTGCTCTTAGGTCTTCTGGGAAGCAGCCACACTAGGGGTCACTGTTGTAGTTTGAGAGGAGGACTGGAATCAGTGGCGGAAGGGTCTGAGCAATTAATTCAAGTCTCTCATTGAAAAGGTTTAAATGTAAAAAAAAATTGAAAAATGGTTACATTATATTTTTCTTTATGTCACCGAATGCACTAAATACAGTACATGATACAACTGTTGCTTTTCTTTTGTTATTTGATTATGATCTACACCTGCAGGGACACTTACTACTGTCTTTACCTCTTAGAAGAAATTCCATTTATAAACTATATGATTTTCAAAAAATGAAGTATTATTTATTAATGTTTTCACACAGCATGGATCACATATGTTTTCATCACAAAAAACTATGTGGACCCTTATGTTGTTTACTTTCTGGCCATATATATATATATATTCATTTTAAAATAGAGACATGGAGATAATTTATTCTCTTTCAACTCACATTAAAGTAGTGACAGGTGGGCTGCAAACTACATTACCTGTGATCAATCATTCATAAGCTCCATCTGTGTCCTGGCCATTTCAGTCAGCAGCACACTCCAGGCCTCAGTAAGAAACAGGAACTGAGCAGCACCCTCTACTTTCATAAGGGAGCGGTATATAAGAAGAAAACTGCTGCTTTTTGTTGCACAAGTTGGACATAACGTGCTTGTACACATTTTCCTTACAGTGCACCTGTTTTCCTCCACATGGGATGCAGCTGTGCAATCCAGTGAATGCATAAATCTTTCAGTGTCTGACATTTCACAATTTCTATCAACCTTAGTTTTTTTTCTATCTAAAATAAAGACTTAATATTCAATGATGCTTTTTGAATCTCAAAACCTGGGAACAGCTCTGCAACAACAACAGTGCTTGCAGTACCTCTATCTACCCCATTTCAAGTGTTTTTAAATCAGTTATAGTCGTACAATGTGACTGTCACATAATGAAAGCATAAGCATGTAACAATAGACATTGTAACATTTCTGGAGTTTTTGAAGTGCTAAAATGTTGTGCCTTTGTTACTTGTGACATGCAAAACACAGGCATGAAAGGCAGAAAAACAACAATTTTGTAAGCACATAGTGATGTAATTTTATAAGTTTTGAGGGTTATCATGGAACAGCTTTATTTTTGGGATGGCATTTTTTATTTGAGATAGTAACATTTTTATTTTATTGTTATGGGTTTTATCAAACATTAGTGTAGCTTGGCTAATGTCTATTCTTAAAGAATTAGTGTTGTCGTTACAAAGCAGTACCACTGAACATTTCACACTTTGGCTCCCTCTAACAACTGCTAATTCAGCATCTGTCTTGTATTCTGTCTCTTCTCTGAGCTCTCTTTGGCCAGTAAAAGTCAGTCCGATGCCAACTTTTGCTTCGTCATTTTGCCTTTTTCTCGCCTCCGTCGATAATGTCCTCTTTTGTTTCTTTCTTTACTAAACCAGCCTTGGAGTGTGTTGGAAATGACACGTGTGTTGGAAATGACACGTGTGTTGATGTCCAGTTGCTGCCATGTGACGCAATACCATAATGGCATCAACAGAATGTGGAAAAGTGATGGATTGCTAAATAAGTGTTAAATTGCAGCAGTGTAATGTTTACTTTGTGAGGCAGCTGGATTCTGTGGCTCCACTTAAAGAGCATTATTAATGTGACTGGTTGAAGTTTGCTCATGATGGCAATAGACTGATAATTTATCATGCTTCACCCTTTCTTGCCCCCCTGTGATAGAGGCTGTTCAATTGAAAACTGACAGAGAGATTCCTTAACAATTCATAATCACACATTTGCCTGGCGATACCAGGAAAGATGACTTTTGATGTCTTTGTCAGGTACTCCTCTCAGAAGGATGTTCACAAAGCTTAAAGCGCGTTCTGTGTCAGTTGATCTGCCCTCTGGACAACACGTGCACAAGTTACTCCTCTCTTCAACAGACATATTAACTTCTGCCAACTTTGACAAAATGATGACAAAGGTATTTGGCAAATAGTCAATCACGTAGCAAAAAGCAGTAAACTCCACTTAATGTCAAATTTGTGCTTTCCTCTTTGATTACAAAAGTGTCTGAGCATGATTGGGCTCCAGACAGAACAACCTTTGGAGCCAATAGCTACACCATTTTCAATCCAGCCAATGTCCTTGAATTGTAAAGATAGGTAGTAGCAGTAGAGCTGTTTTTTTTAGAATTGTTGATTCAGAATTAATCTTCTTCAAAGTTACTCCAGCGTCCAGCAGGTGAAGCTGTGTCCAATTTGCCTCAAATCACACATCTCCTTCAAATATTATGATTTATGATTAAGAAAAGATTGATAGTTTTCAACAACTAGTTTTGTTTTTTACTTTTCTGTTATTTTTTATGGGTCAGTCCAAGTTGGTTCAAAGCAAACTTCATAACGGACAAACCCTCAGCAACACCAGTGCTTCTTTACAAATCGCCTTGACAGCAGTGGTCAGGATTTCTTTTGATTTTGCCTTTGCATCCTTTGGTGGGTTTTGGTCTGATTCTGGTTTTTGAAAAGATCTTGGTATTCAAAGTCTTGAAAATTAGTGGGAATTTCCTCTTTCCAGTAAAATGATTTCGAAAAGTGATGAATAAAAGGTAATAATTGTGAACTTTTATGACTTGATTTGTCAGAAAAAGTCTATAAAGCTAAGTTGATCTGTTCAATTATCTCTGTCACAAAAGTATTAATTTTCATTGCTGACCCAAAAAGGCTGAGTGAAAGCAGAATGGTGGAATCAGAGGACAAAATCTTACAGAAATACAGATGCCTGCGTGGATGCACAAACATCCTCATGCAAGCTTGCACAAACACAAACATGGTTGCGCGTGCCCTCACACATACATTAAGCTGCACTTTAGTGCTTGATTGTCTTACCATCAGTCATTCTACCAAGTGGTAATTGAAAACACATCTCCCCCCCAGCCCCTGGCACCCATTACAAATAAGACACACTGCGGCTTTCTCCACACAACACAAAGCATAATAACAAATAGAGTCAGAACGACCAAAAGAGAAAGAGAAGCATGCTGTAGTTTTTGGCCCAACTTGAAGAGAACACGCTCCCAGTGATTGGTGGAGAGCCAAATCCATTTTTCCAAAAAGGGAAAAAGAAGAAATATATGTTTCCCTGACAAACAGACGAAGCACTTGTCCCTGGTCGATTCATAAATCCTTATATTCTGACCTCAAGTCTTTGGAAAGTCTATTAGTTCCGGATGTCTTCTTGTCCTCCAATTTCACTGAAATTTAAAACATGGAGTACCCAGAAAGTCAGATGCACACAGAAACCAGAGAGCATCAAAAGTAAACTAGGAATAGATCCTTTGTATGTTGCTTGAATACAGTATATTCTGAGCTTAGAGAAAAAGTTTTTAATATTCAGCTTTAGATACACTATTTGAAATATATGTTGGGAGTTATGATGGACTGATTCAAATTAGCCCAACAATGTCAGAAATATATTTTCCCAATTGCATTATTTTTTAATGACAGATTCTTTTTCTGTGTCACAACAATTTGCCTAAATTACCCACAAGGCACCTTGGTCACTGAGTTTTAAAGCCAGTTTTCTTAAAGGTAGTTGATCACCTTTAATGTAGTTAGAGATACCTGCAAAAATAAACTTTATAAACAGTTGGAGAGCATAGCCAAATGCAATAATGCACAATGTTTGTACATGCCCCCCCCCACACACACACACACATGCAATTGAACTCTAGTGCCTATTGCATGTAAAACTTATTAAAATGCACAGTGTTTGTCATGACCTAGAGGTAAACGACTCAAGACTTAATTGGCAACTGAGAACGATAACACCTGCAAAATGCCCGTGTCTCCTCCATGTGGTCAGACTGCATTCTCCACATACACACATACACACACACATATACACAATTCAAAACAAAGGCTGATCAGTGAGGCGTAAAAAAGAAGTGAGAGGAGGCGGACGAGGGGTGGTGTGGAGGGAAAAAAAGAAGCGAGGCTGACAAGCAATGATTGATGTTCACCCATCACGCGAGTCCTGACAGTCATCCCTTCCCCTCCCTCCATTTCCAACAGTCCCCTGGATGTGTGTACGTGGACAAGGGGATGTTTTCCAGGGTGTGTGTTCCAAACTAAAACCCATTCAATCAATAAAGCAAGGCTTTCCGAATCACAGGGCAATAGCTGGATTGCTGACTCAACAGATGAAGAGGCGTGGGGGAGCGCATTTCACATGTAGATTAAAATCCCAGCATGGTAACCTTTAGTGTGGGTTGAGCGTGGGCGTTTGAGTGGCGGTGTGGTGATGTGTTAGCAGCATGTAAACAAGTCCTATACCTGTA
Source organism: Leptatherina wallacei (assembly GCA_028567055.1). Lineage (NCBI taxonomy): Eukaryota > Metazoa > Chordata > Actinopteri > Atheriniformes > Atherinidae > Leptatherina > Leptatherina wallacei. The sequence continues at coordinate 22,839,758 of JAOXYM010000017.1, forward strand.
TGTCAAGGTGGCATACGTGACACAAGACAGACATGTTGCAGCACTACTGATACATAAAACCAGTGTTATGAGGGATAATATATTCTGTGTTTGTACAGGTAATGAATGGATCTCAACATATTTAAGCTTAAAATATGAAGAGAAAGAGGTACAATGACCCAAAACAAGCCAATTAGATTAAATCCTTTCATTTTATTACAATTGTGGCTTGTTTTATACACTTAATCATCAAAGCTGAACTGAATTCAGCAAATGCTATTTCTTCCCAAGGAATAAACTCATAGAACAGGAAGGAAATACATGTTTTTACAGTATTTTACTGCTGCGTGGCCTCAGTTGTCTACACTAGAAAAGAGAGATGAAGAGAACCAAAACATCTACAAGTGGAAATGCTGATAAATTTGTCAACTGACTTATTTAAAAGATTTTGATTTGATAAGCCACATACTAGTTAGCATGTCAACCACTAGAGACTTCCATTTCTGAGTTTTATGAGTTATTAACCTGAAATTTGATCACTGTGGAACAGCGTGTTGATCTTGTGATCATCTGTGTGGAGAGTTCTCATAATACACAGAAATGTTCCTCTGTTTTTAATCTGTTGTCCTTTCTTTCTCCTTCTCTCTTGTTTTTGATTTTGAATTCTTCTTTCAGATTTAATTTAATTTCTTTCCTTTAAATTTTTATTTTATTTTTAATGTACTTTTTGATGCTTCTTCTGCACCCCGTTGTAATGCTTCTGATGTTTTATGTAAAGCACTTTGAATTGTCTTGTACATGAAATGTGATATGTAAATAAAAAAATCAGTTTGACTGGTCATGTAGCCACATCACTCCATCCTATCCTTCCATCCCAGAATAAACGAGGGAAACAGTAGTCCTTGGTTTAAGAACACATAGAACAGTGATAAGTAGAGGTGCAAGGGGAAAAATAGGATTGTGTCGTACATTACAAACACTCCACGCCTTTAACTCCCTTTGTTGCTGCCATCAAATGTCCTTGCTTTTTTTTTCTTTTTTCCTTCCTTTTTTTCCAAATACTAGCAAAATAAATACAAAAGAATACTGTCAGAATGTTTTACAACAAAAACAAAGAGATACAAACAAAATGTGCAGAGGTTGTACTGATTGGGTCCCACTATTTTGTTGCAGTAGCAATGATTTCTGAATGTTTCTAAATACTTCTTTGTGTCAAGGTTCTCAATGAGATTTGTCAAGTCTGATGCCAGCCAGTTAAAAACAATCAATATTTTCCTTGTTGCCATTTTCATCTGCAGTTGAAAATGCACTTCATCCAGCTGAAAGACCACAAAAACAACTTTTCACATTTTCTTCTATTTCATCATTTTCTTTCATACATTCGCTGCCTCCAGAGCCGGAAGCATAAAACTAACCCCACAGGAGAATAAAACCACCCACAATGCTTTACTATTGACAGGGTGTCCTTTCCATTTAGGCATCATTTCATCACCAATAAGCAAAGTAATGCATTGCTTTTTCTGCAAATCATTTTTGAAAATGAACAGATGTGATTTTTCGGAAGAACAAGAGTAAAATTAGGCCTGGACTTTATCTGCAGTTACTATTCACACATGCACTTCCCAGTGGGAGATTTTCCACTGAAATTTAACTGAAAAAGTACAGTTAAGCATCCACTGGAGATTTAAACAGAAGAATGCATGGGCATGATGCAAAAATGTTTTTGCGTAAACTGACATGCTTTGTGCCCATCAGTGATGGTTTTTGTGCTTAAATCAATACCACAAATGCAAAATACAAGCAAGAATGAAGCAGCTGCTGTTATCACCATGCACATTCACTTGCTACACTACTGGAATTTAGCTTTGCACATACACATGGGCACAATTGCTGATTTTCAGGACTCTTACTAAGCAGCTGGATAACAACTGTGGTTCTAACAGACATTCATTTTTTTTTCTTTATAAAACTCCCCAACATTTCCCCCGTTGGATTTAATAGGAAAGAGTCTCCAGACCTTTGACTGGTAGGCTACTGTATTGAGAATGTATAAACGGCTTATGAAAGGTTTTGCTCACTTTAGTTTTGCTTTTCTTCTTCTTTTTCAATAGATGTGTCCTTTGTGGCCTCCATGTAGCCCTAATTAGCAGTACAAAGTATGGCATAGGCTCAAACAAGCACTTCAAATTGTCCCACGAATGCTTTGCTTGTTGCTATGGGTTTTTTGTTCTTTTATTTTTTCCCCCCAAAATTCACACTAACCGTGAAAAGTTTCTTCTTTGGGACATCTCCTGAAAATACCTAAAGGGTTTTATGACCATAAAATATTAGAAATTTTAGAGACAGGAGTTTAAAGATCTGCAGCAATTGCCTCATAGCCCATAATTTCTGATTTCTGATCCCCTTCTGGAAATGCCAACAAGTCGGAGGAACCTACATATTCAATTCATGCATAGAAAGATAATAAACATTCAGTAACGCATCCGCTAGTCCACATGAAAGGACATCCATTAAATTACAGTCAGCAGAAACAGATGTTTGTTGTGGGTGAGCAAGAGTAAACTGTTAGTATCTGCAACATTAAAGTTGAACAGAAAAAAAAGCACCATTTCTAAACTCTTTTTAAGCATTACGTATATAACTGTAGAAAAAAAATCACAAGTAAAAAATGTTTATGGATCATCTTGAAAGCAATTCCATAAGCACATAAAGAATCGTGACTTGTCTTAACGGTCTGAAGAGCTGTTAGGGCAGATGTGATTCATAACTTTTGTTGGATTTGCTGTGCAGTGCTGGCTTCCCCATCGCCACCTACATAGTTCAATCTAAGGGAGAAATACATAAAAAATAACCCAGAGCAACTACAAACTTCCTCAGAGTGTCATGAAGCGCCCCGCAGTAATAACTCATAACACTCAGAATAATTCTAGTTCAGAGTTAGAAGCTTTACATTTCTAGCATCCCCCTTTTTACACGTTGAGAGGAAAGAGTTCACTTAAACTAACATATGTTGTGTTTTCAAGGGAATGAAAACATATTTCAACAAATGCCTAGTGTTAAAATCTTGGTCAAGCTTACCCAGGACAATTAATTCCAGCTTCAATTCTGGGGCATCCTGTGTATTAGCTCCATGGATGAGTACTTTATCTTTGCTTGTGTTTCCCCAGTTTCCAACCCCTATTTACATACAACAAGCTTGGAGACTCGCTAAAGCATAAAAAAAAATAGGACAATTTTGATCACTACACTCCTGGTAAATTCCCACGCCACTTGGAGAGTCCCAGTTCTTTTAAAAACTTGCAAAAAAAACCTGAATCTTGAACAAAAACAAACAAAGCGTCTCACTCTCAGCGGAGAAAGAATGGGGCAAAATGTTGATGGAAATGTTTCATTTCTTTTCCTCCCAACAGATGCTAATCGAGCAGCACAGATCTCGATTTGCATCTTTAGTTGCTTTGTTGATTTGATAACACTTATTTGCATTTGGAAACAGCTCGTGTAATTTGACTGGGGACTCCCAATTTGCCTTTGAGGAGAAGCTTGTACTTCAAACGTTGCTGTGTGTTGGCATTCCTTTCTTTTCTTTCTGATTTTAGAGTGAATGTGAGAAAGTAAAACTTTGTGATGCACATTTGTGGTGTTACAGTCTGAGAGGGCTGAGCTTCATTTTAACAAACCTTTTTACACCAGTTTCTTTATTCATTTTTGAAAAGTAACCCAGTAGGGTTGAAATAAGGAACGTATAGAATTATGAATGTCCTCTTAATTTCCAGGATCAAACCTGGAGATGGGATTAGTGATGGACTTTGGTAAAAGTTGCACATTTTGTGACTGTGCAGGATGTTTATGGAGTCAGTCAACCAAATGTAAGATTGAACGTTTTTCTAAAGTTATTTTGTTCCTCTACAGAAGTGGTTTAGTTGATCCAGATTATGAATTGCCTGGGTCCAGAGCTCTGAACCCATCTAGTCCAATAAATTGTATGAATCTGGCGTTCTAATAAATGTGACCTGACTGAAAAGCAGTCGGCCCAAAAAGCAGAGTATGGCACATGAGTGTGTGTATGAAAGAGATGTACAGAATGTGTGCATGAATGGGTTTCAAGCATTGGGCAAAGCTCAAAAAGGTCTCCTCTCATTTCTTTCTATTTTGTTTTTAAAGATCCAGAGTTTCATGTAAACTTTTTAAGTGGCCCTTAGTAACAGCTCCCTAGCATTTCTGAAAGTGGTTATTGGTCAGTGGCTGCTTTCTACTCATTGGCAGTTCAGTACCAATGAGTCATTCAAACATAAACAACCTTAATAAAGGGACGCACGAGGGATACAAATAACAGCCAACTCAGCAAAGTACCACATGTAAGTTGCATTTTTTTTAGCCCATTTCTTATTTACAGCAGAAACTCCCAAGTTCTTGTAGTGTCTTTAATTGCATCTACAAGAAATGCAAGAGAACTCAATGAACGATTTTGTAAAAAGGTGATTCCTATTGATTTATTTACCAAAATGTTGGCATATTTCTCCGTAGTGTACAGTATGTCCTTCAAAATCTGAGGAAATTTGGATAAATGGAGGATAAAAAAAAGGTAGCAGGCTTAAAAAAAAGGTAGCAGGCTTAAAAAAAAGGTAGCAGGCTTAAAAAGCTCTCTACAGGAGATGAACAGAATCTTAAAGAGATGTCTTGAAGAAATAGGGTTGGGCTGTTAAGAAGCCATTTCTAAGGAATGGAAACATGGAAAAAAGGCTGAAGTATGCTGAATGACACAAGAACTAGACTCAAAATCAGTGGCAATCAGTCTTATGGAGTCATGAATCATCCACAAAGCCCAGACCTCAACATTATTGAAGCAGTGGGGGATCATCTAGATAGAAAATGGAACAAAAAACAGCTAACATCAAAGTCCAGAGAACTATTCCTGAAGATTACCTAAAGAAATGATGAGGTTTGTTTGTGTTCATACCAAAGACCGACTTTCTTTTTTTTTTTTTTTTTTTCACCTGTCTTGTCCAGCATTGTAGCAAGCAGAATGATTGTCTGGCTGCTGTTTTGTGC
>JAOXYM010000017.1:22845585-22865036 GCA_028567055.1 Leptatherina wallacei
GTGTGTCCCGCGGTTGTTTTTTATGGGAGTTTTTGGTCTGTTCGTGACTTAGAACATTGTAAGAGACTATTCCAAGGTATTATAAAAGTGATTTTTGCATAATATGTCTCCTTTAATGCAGTGAGTAGGTTCACAACACAGCAAAATGGCATGACAAACTACATTTTTAAAAAATTTGGCTTTTATAGCGTTTTGGAAAAGAACTCTTCATATATTTTCAAAAAGAATAAAAATAAGGGTGGCTCAATGCCCTTGCACAGTACTGTATATAACCTAATGCATTAATTCAACCAAGGTGGAACTATTGGTGTCGAGTGCTGTTTCACTGTGTTGTGAAAGAGATTTTAAACAGGCAGTGCTCCAAGGCTTGGCTGGTAAAATGGGGGGAAACAGAAAACTGTTTTCACTTTGTGCCACGTTGCTCTTGAACTCAGGCAAAATAGTGGCATCTGCACATCTGTGTGCCATTTTAAATTAAGTTAAATTAATAGAGATATGCTGTTGAAATGCATGAATTAAGCTCTGTCACCACATTCAAAAACTGCATGTAATGTGTCAAAGCAAACAACAAGCTTCTGTTCTACGGACTGTAGAGTCTAAAAGAAACAATGTTTATTTCACATTTGCCCGTCTGAAAAGGTTGCTATGAAAGGTTTGTATATTCATTTTTGCCAGAAAGCATGAATTACTTCTGTACTTCCGTCATTTTCCAAGCTTAAACCACATATTTTCTAACCCTACTCATATCATTTTGGAAGGTAAATTAACAATATTCAGTCTATAAACCAAAGTAAAAGTATTCTGCTTAAACCAAATGTAAGAGTAAGAAAAGTAACACAATCCCTTATTTTTAGGAATTTTATACTTTTTCAGCAAAATCAATGCATTCTACCAACTTCAGTTGAAAAAAACAAAAACAAACTTTATTTCATGTATTTTCGTTCGATCAGTGTTTAAAAAAAAATCTGCAATCATACATGAAAGAATGTTTCTCACAAAACAATTTTCTACTAACAAACTCTTTTATTGGTTAGCATTAACTGCAAATGTAAGACGAAAGTACTCTGAGACTATGATGACAGCAACAATGAATTTATACAAATTTTGTTAGCAGTCTTTGTAGCATTAAATTCTATTTTGATTTTTAAAAAAAGTTTTTTTTTATTGGTATGCACAACAGATCTGAAAACTTTGTGCTTTCTCTCTCATCTGCAACCAGTTTTAAATGAGAGGCAGATGATACAGCAGTTAGAAAGAACAAAAAAAGACCGAATATCATTAGCTGCTCGGCATCAGCGTGCAGACGCTGGCAGGGCCCGGTATGACCCTGAAGAGGTCACAACAACCACTGTGTGCATGTGTGTGCAGTAGGTGGGAGGCACTGGAGCAATGGGGAACCCTGGGACCTCTATCCCACAGGAGATGGTCAGCTGGCAGGTGCTTGTGTACTTTGTGTGTGTGTGTGTGTGTGTGTGTGTACGCTTAATCTGCTTTGCACATTGCTAAGGGAACCCCTTGGCCTCAACAGTTTTGCTTTTCCTTGCATTTTCCATGGTGTGTTTCTGCATTGCATCTCTTTGTGTATGTGTGTGTGTTCAGCAGCTGGAGTTCCACTCAGCTGGCCTCTCTTTATGCAGTCCTGCTTCAAATAATGAACTGTGTCTCTGCACAGTGGGAACCATTTTAACATGAGAGCTCACAACTCACAGGAGCTAGCAACACTCAACATTTTAGCACCCAGCTTACACATCGAATCCCGTTCTGTACAAGAAAGTAACAACTAACTTTTCAGATTACTTTCAAGCGCCTGAAAAGGAGGTGACATCATGTGAAAGCTCTGATGTAAATCTTTTACCATGAAAATCTGCTGATGAAAAAAAAACTAAAAGATAGCTAGCTTCCCTGCATCTGTTGCCCCCCATCCCCCCCTACCGCCATTATTTTTTCTTTTTTCCTCAGGGGAAGATTTGGCACCTCACTGTAAAGCCCAGCAACAAAATTACCTCAGCCTAAACCTGTCAACAGACCATTACAGCCCACGCTGACTATTACGGGCTGGGGAGAAAAGGGCCAAAGCCATTGTAGCGCAAAGGTGTTGGCAGATATAGGCCGGAGGAATGTGGCAACAGGGATATTTGTTGGCTGTGTGCTAGAGAGTCTCGCTTCTCAAAACACAGACCCTTATCAGCATGCTTAATAAAGCGTGTTGATGCTGGGATATCAGTACGGGATCTGTTTAAATGGAGAAGATCCTCAAAAAATATTGTGATAATCCAGGTTTGAATAGTGCACAATTTGTGGAATCTGAAAAAAAAACTTACTTGATTGCAGAGCTTTCAGTGAGATGATAAATCCCTTCAAAGATGCTTTTTTTGTATTACTCCCTTCCATTCCAAAGCAATGATTTAGATTATAATAACAAGACGTGTTGCTAGACACCTCCATATTCCTTATCACTTTTACGTCTGGGTGATTTTGACCTTTATGTGACTTATTTTCACAGAAATCTATTTTAATGCCTCACTAGTTGTAAGTTAGTGGAATAAACATGTCAACTACAAAACATACAGGAAAGGTTTTGTCTCGGGAGAATTAAAAGAATGGTTTTATGAGCATTGAAACTAGCAAAAACTGAGGTATCTTGGTTTAAACTGAAAGCTATATAAAGTTTAAATATTCATGCTTTTCTACAACAAACAGTGAAGGCCTTACTGTTAATGTTAATTCAGCTTTAATATCTTCCAAACTCATGATTCACTACTTTCAGTGAAGTTCTGAAGTAATTTGTTTATCTTAACAGCAGAAATGTATACCTGGTAGCTAAAAGGCCGGGCAGTGATGAAGAAATTGTTCCAGTGAGTCAACCCAAATACAGATGGTGTCTGAACAACTGATCTAAAAGACGAGACATCTTTCTCAAAACACACTCTGTGCTGCTGCCCTGTCATGCTCATGGGCTTTCCATCACTGTCCTCTATGTGGAGGGAGTGGGGGAATTTGGCAACTCTCCCCCCTCGGCTCCCCCATTGGGAAAGGCAGTCATACCTGGGGGCCCGTGAATGGAGCCCTCAGGTAAAGCGCTGTTGAAACAAATCTAAAGCTGCCTAATGACACGCACCGTGAAACTCTTCACAGGTCATTTAGGCTGCTGACAGGCTGCTGCCACAGTGCTGCAAACCTCCCCCTCTCAGCGTGTGCGTGAGACAGAACGAGGCAGGCGTGACACAGATATACAAACTGATAAGAGAGAGATAGACAAAGTTAGAGAGTACGGAAGGGTGGGGAAAAAAAGAAACTGATGTATGTGTGATGTGTGTTAGTCATACACTGGGAGGTAATCCATATGCTCGAAGAAGAGTGTTTAGCCTTTCTGCAGCATGGCCTCGCTGCATGGGAAAGCGATTAGAGATGCTATCTCCACTGGCTGTTCAGCACTTGGTTGAAGGAAAGCAATAGCTACCGTGGGTCGTATTTCTAAAGATGTTTAATTTATGTTTGCTGTTCTCCGTGTCTGTTTTTTCGGTACCACGGATGCCCCTGGAAAACTTGGCCTCATATTAATCTGCTCTAAATGTATTGGTAATCCAGTACAGTAGTATGCCTCAAGGTCTCATTACTCACTCCTACAATATGAACCCCATACTGGGATAAGTAGAGAAAAACAGCAGGAAAGAATAAGAGGACAGATGAAATAAAGCTAGTTCTCCAGCTCTTGTTTCCTGGTGGTTTTTATAATCCACTTTTCCTTTTTAAATAGGATAGTCATTAACCACTCCGAGTACAAGAGGGACAAATAGCCCAAAAATTAATATTACCAATAGAAAAAATTGCTAAACTCAATGGTATAAGAATCTAAATGAACTCTAAATATTTATGTATTTAGGCCTTTATAAATGGACTGCATTTATATTAATGCTTTTTTACCTGTCTAAGTGTGCTACATTTCAAGCCTTATTCACACACATTCATGCAGCACATCATAATCAATACAGATTTTGTAGCCCATGCTACCTATTTTTCCCCAAACATACACACACTCATGCAGTGAGTGCATTGGGAGCAATGTGGCAATGTGTCTTGCCCAAGGAAACTTTGACAAAAGACTGCTCTTCCTCCTGAAACACATCTGCCCAATGGGGCTTTTTTGAGTTTGTGTTTAGTTTAAATTATTCACCATATATTAGTGAGTGAAAACATAAAAAAGACCGACCCTCAGTGGGCATTAAACGAAACAAAAACAAAGATCAACAAATGCTATTAAAGTTGTATTGTTGCACTTTTAAGCCAGTGCACTGGATTCTGAAATGGTGTACCACGATCATTCCTAAACATAAACCAAAACCTTTTGGTTCCATAACCTAAATGATTTTACATGATGCAAACATAAAGTAAATCTATTATTTTATACTTTTTTTTAACCTTGACTACGTTTTCTAAAGTACTTTCTTGTTCATCTGTATAGTTTGTGAAAGACAGAAGATTAAGACGTCAACTATTTGATGAATTTATGACAGCTGTATCAACTGAACTGCAGTATGTGTGGGTGTTATACTCTCCCACTTGGATTTACATCAATCGGAACACAACATCTGGGTGCACAATCTAATTTTCACTCAGGATGGTGCTGTTGCAGCAGCAGTAATGGACAGAAACACATCCACCCACCTTCATATCTCACATGGAGGCTCCAAAACTCTGACCCATCTGACCCATGGACAAGCAAGCATATTTTCAAAATACACTCAGAACATGGAGTGCTCTAAATGTGTGGAAACGCCCAAACAACAACCATACCCAAAGCTTTTTTTTCCTTCCATGAGCTCAGAAGATCAATGCAAACACATGAAACACATTAAAATTAAACAAGCAATCCACTCTACCAAACTGACACATGCGCAGAAATTTAGAAAGCAAAACGCTACCAGGTGAGAAAACAAAACCAATTTCAGAAAAAGTCATGAAAATACTGGGAAAAAACAACCCCAAAACATTCCAATGCTTTAGCTTAGCAGCAGATATGCAACACGAATCAAGGCAAACTGTAAAATAATGCAAATTTCCATCGACATTATCATTTATATTAACCTAAAATGGGGCCTACTTTAGAAAATATAAAGTTTCTGCTTTAAAGATCAAAAAGAAAAGATGGGCCTTGGTATGTTTGCTTGCTAACACAGCCACACCTAAGTGTTGCATGTCCTTATAAGGTCGTTTTTCAAACAGGAAGACTAAATTTTACTAGTCCAGATTAAGCAGTAGCTCTTTGGAGGTGACTCATTTTCACCCAATTCATTGCACAGTATTGAATCCTAGACCTGCAATGTAATAGGATTTAAACAAATGTATTCTTTTATACCATGAAGAATGAATTCTTTAAAACTTGCATAAATGAAGTAAAAAAAAACAACAACTACTAAATATTTCCTCATTAATCAATGTAGTATATCTTACAGAACAGTGGTGCAGATGACCACTTTTTAAAAAACTTTTTTTTTAATATCTATTGTGCTCACTGAATATACAGCTTACATCTTTTATTGTGGCACAACACAAAACTCTCCATCATACACACTTTCCTTTAACCCAAAACTGTTCTTACACCTTCCCAGACCTTTTCCCGACTTCATTTAATGTCTTCACACAACGCTTTCAGGCTTCAAATCCCCCCTCTTTGGAAACTAAAAACATTCACATAAGAATAGACAGTTTAAACAGGTGCGATGGTAACATAATTGTAACTGCAGCAATTACTGCCTTATTCCTGACTAACAGCCATAAATCACTCTTCCTTCACAAAGAGGACGTTGTGGCGTTCCACTCCCATCCAATAATCAGAAATTGCTCCACGTACAGCGTGACGAGAGGGCACTGAAACAGCCCATTCTTCTGTTAGGCGGACAATATTTTTCTCTCTATGGCGACATTACAGAGATCCTTCAGCAAGCATGATATTGTACCTGCTCGACACCTGTTAGCTTTAGCCAAGGGTTTCATCAGATAGTTGAAATAAATACTAGTCATCATCATAACCATAATCATAGTCATAAAAACCAGAGGCCTTTATGCTGCTGCCAAATTGCCCTGCCATCTGATTTACAGTCAGGCTGGGTTGGGGAGGGGAAACAGATAGAGCAGGGAGGAGGATGGTGCCTTTTATATGCTCAGAATGGGATAAATACTCAAATATACACACCTGCAGACCACCCGTCTCTCTCTCTCTCTATCTCTCTCTTTCTCTCTCTCACACACAAACACACACCTGGGAACTCTCCCAGGGATGTAATGGGTGGGAATGGGCTTGAGGTAGGAACACTGAGGAATTCTCTCGGGATTACAAAGACGAACATTGTACTCCTCTCACACACAGCACAGCAGGTGAGTAGAATGATAAGGGTCCAAAGACAAATTAGCCCTCATATTAAATAATCCCCCATGTCTAATAACAATAATATTCTCCCTGGTGAGGCGCCTGCGTCTTCACAATGCTCTTTCTTTTCAGACAGCAACTTGTTGAAAACAGATTTGAGTGTTTGTGAAATGGGGCCATCATATCTACTCGACCTGTCAGCAGCCCCGAAATACGCAGAGGTTAGAGTAATGGATGCCAATATCTGGAGTAAGGAGGCTGTTTGTGTTAACTGAAAATCCCAGCCAGCTGCATGATACTGCAGGAGTATCAATGATGCAGCATAGCACAAGGCTTGAAATGTGGACAATAGTCAGACAGGTGAAACTACAACGCTGTGTTCAACGGCCAGTGGCCTATTTTTTTGGCCATTTTAAAAAAAGTGATCACTTCTTTTGACATTGCTCTCTCTCTTTACAAACTTTTAATGAATTCAGCCTTCTGAGTTTTGTGTAATCTTGGTGATAGACAAACACTAAAAGTATCAATACTCTATACAAGTGCAGTTATAAAACAATGATTATCATGGTGGGATACATCAGGCAGCAAGTAAACACTGAATGATGGCCATACGGTTGAATCAGGCCATCTCCACATCTGCAGTTCTTGTGTTCAGTTCTGTGGTCAAAAAGTGAACAGAGTAAGGAAAACCGATGAACCGAGGTTAGGGTCAGGTGGGGAGAGAAAGTAGACCTGTTCTATTGTCTGATTCAATAGAAGAGCTAGTGTAGCTCGAATTGCTGAAAAAGTTAATGATATGTCAGTTTGTTACATGTGGGGCTGTTGAGTCGCAGACCAGCCAGAGTGGACACCCTGACCCTTGTTCACCACTGAAAGCTCCTACAATGGGCACATTAGCATGGGGAACTGGACCACGAAGCGTTGGAAGAAGGTGGCCCAGTTTGATGAGTCATGTTTTCTTGGTCTGTGTGCAGACAAATATATTCAGATGTTTATTTGTTACAAAGAATAAACATCCTAATATCACTCATTCTATGTACATGGTAGTGGGAAAGAAGAATTATTGTACTGACCAGACCGAAACTCAACTTTTAAATGCAGGTAAGCATGTTAGTCCAACTGAGATGATCCGAAATCACAGATCACTCCTACATGGATACATTCAACCAGACTAAAAAGGACCTAGGTGTTCCAGAGTTAAAACTTATTCTGCAAACAGTAAAACGTACGTACAGATTAATACAATCATATTTCTGGTCTGATTATTGGTACAATACTGACTTGTCAATATGCAGAAGTTGCATTCTGCAGTGTGATTCAAATATTTCTGCTAATGTTAATCCCTTCCCTTTTCCACAAGATTTGCTCCATTTGAGCCAAAAAACAAGCAAAAAAATCTACTCAGACTCAAAATCTGCTCAGTGTTTGTAAAAAAAAAAAAAAAAGGTAATGGAAAAACATTCCTTACAACTGGGATCATAAATCCTGGTCCTCGAGGGTCAGTGTCCTGTAGGACTTAAATCACTGGGTACTTAGCAGAGCTTGACATCAAACTCTGCACAAGTCTGAGTCAGGTGTGTTGCAGCATGGAAACTTCTAAAACCGGCGGGACACCGACCTTCGAGGACCAGGATCGAGGATCCCTGCCTTACAAGATGGCGCTTCCATCCCATACAGTGTCAAGTACCTTCGCAGCCTCTGTACTTTCAAATATGTTCTCTCTGAGAAAGTTAGATGTGGCAGAAATATTGAGCGTTTTCTCACAAAATCCACAATATTGCAACACCAGAGATGCATTAGTGAATAACTTCTCCTACCGTGGATATAGGACAAGGATGATGGTTGAAATCTAACCATAGAGATAGAGTTCATCTGTATATGAAACTGTTCTGACTGGGGGAACAAGTACCATCACATCTAACTTTCTTCTAAGACTTATAAAGACTGTTGGTTTTGATGTAAACTGTTTTATTGTTGGATTAACATATTTGAAAAGTGCTTTATGAACAAAAGCTGCAGTGACAGAGGACATGAAAAAAACAGTTTTTAAGCTTTAGTTCTGATCTGTGCAAAATTGAAATGAAAATTCTGCGACATGCACAAATAAAGTGGATCATCAACACAAAAAAACACAAAACTTTTCAACACTTAGAACAAAAAAATGTATTTAAAGTGGTCTTATTGCCACATCTGTTGCACATAGTTGCAGAAAAACAGTCTTAAAAATCCAGTGGTTTCCAGTCAACAGCACTCCTTCATTTACTATCCTTTAGATTCAGAAAACAAAGCTCTATCAACACGTGGAATCTTTGATATCATCCTTAAACAGCTTTTATTGAGAAGATGAGTGAACAACTGGTATGAAAAGAATTAGTAAAGGCATGTGTTGGTGAAACAAGTAGCAGCGTTTCTTTCAGGAAGGTTTTGAGGCGTTCTGCAATCGCAGGCGCCTCCTGGCCAAAGCCTCTTGTTTCTTCCTCTCGATCTCGGCTGTAGAGCACTTCCCCGTCATCTGGCTGGTGACAAAAACTAGAAAAGGAACAAAAGGAAAGTGAGTCAAATGAATGTAAGCAGTGAGTTTGGTGTAATATACCAACTGGAAATGAGAAGTAAGACTCTAGCTAGCACTGCATCAGTTATGATGTTGTATGACCTCCAACTTGAGTTCTTTTTCTTCTTTTTAATGTAAAACTGATGATGCTAATGGAAGCACAAAAAATAAAAATATATAATCAGCCTAGAATTCATTGGCAATGAAGCTTTCTGAGGTTTGGATGTTTGGCAAGATGAGAAATGAAAGCCACAGAGATGTGTTCACTTGCTTTAGGGGAGGATGCTTCACATGCACATCTACTGAAATGTCAACGCATATAAAAACAACACGTGACATCTATTTTCTACTTGTTCATTTCCATTAATACCCAGGCATAGGAAAGAATAGTCAAACTGCAAAGATACACTGGCTGGGAACACATAAATATTTGAATAAGAGGAAAAATAAAAGCATTGGACATCATCCAAATGAAGGTACATCTACTGTTGTTGTTGCATATTTTAACTGATGACGCTTTTTAAATGTTTTTTGTCCAGCTTAAAAGAGAAATCAGTGAGAATTTTTCTTACAGCTATTCTTTTATTGTGTGATCAATCAAGTAAAAACCATGCACTTCACAGTATCATCTAATATGACAGTTATGGAAAGGTGGAAATATTAGATAAGATTAGATAACTGTTTTTCAAAAAATAGAGCAAGCAGCCATGAATCCGAGTTGGATTTCATTTAGAGACAGAAGTTCCCTGGGACTGGAACACATTTACTTTACTAATACCTTAAAAAACTGAGCAGAAGATTAAGAAATGGTCCAGTTTTTAACTATGATTCACATGAAATCCAGTAATAAACAGATGAAAACCTTTTATGACATCAGTTTGGAAAGATTTTTCACTTTAAGAACCTAAAACCTTTGCACAGTGCTACATATACAGTGAAATCCTTTAATCCAGTCCAGGTGCTAACGTCCAAATTTAGACATCTTACCTTTGTTGCTTATGATTGCAGAGTCTGATACGTTTCTCTTGAAAGCTGTATGATGAGACTTGGAGTTCTGCGGTGCTCTGGCCATGAGAGATTTCAGATCCACATTAGTATTTCCAGCTTGGAAAGTTCCAGAGGAATCCCTACAGTGGCTAAATGTGCCCAGACTTATGTGGCTTCCTGGGAAGCTCTGAGACATCCCGGATTTGTTGTTGGCACTCTTCATGGGAATGTTCCATCCTTGGTAGTTTACAGCTTCGCAGCTAGTCCCTGGTAATGAGTTAGAACGAACAAAAGCACACGCAGACTGTCTGTTAGCGCTGGCTCCGGCCTTGGTGGACTGGGCCATGTCGATTAGCAGAGGTTCTGATGCTTTCTTTTGTTTATCTTGGCCCTTGCTGGGATTGACTTGCTGTGGCTGGCTGTTGGAGATCTTCTCCACGCTGTCACATACCTGGTAGAGCAGAGCATCATCATCCCAATCATCCCACAAACTGTCAGAAATATTCTTAACAGAGGGTTCCTTTAAATAACCACCAACGTGATCGTTATTGGCTTTGTCAGGTTTGGGAGTTGAGTATGTTGTTGCGGTAGCAAACTTCTGGTGAGTCACATTTGATTTGGGTTCAATCTCAGTGTAACTGCACTTTGAAACATCTTTGGCCATCTTGGGCTGGAAGTGAGGGTTGGGCTCTAACATGAAAGTGCTTCGGTTGGTAGTCTTTGCTTTGGGACACAGTTCCTGAAGAGCGCTGCAGCTCGTCTTACAGTGCGAGTCTGAAGGCTGACGTGCAGAGTCTGCTTTTGTAATTGGCTTGCAAACAGAGGTGAACCGGCTAGCATTTGTCTTAGTGTCAGGCTGAAATGTGGTCTTGGGTTTGGCATCGAGTTGCTCATTGGGATTCTGGGTCATTGCCAACACAAAGGAATCATTGAGTAAGTCATCATTCTCCCAGTCATCATCAAAGTCATCACAAGTGTTTGTATTGTAAAGGCAAGTTCCTCTCGGCTCTGCGGGATCTGCAGCTGAGCCACATTTGTCAGCTGACTTGAACTCTGACTGTTGGCGTTCAGCTAAAGCTGAGGTCACAGGTTGGTCTTTAATTTCTTGCGAACAGGCCTCGCTCAAGCGTCCGCTGACTCGCTGAGTGGAGCAGTCAAACAGAGCGTGCAGCTCTGCTTCCACCTGATCTGACGAGGATGGACACTTTAGATCCTTCACATGGCTGGGGAATGATGTATCTGTCAGTTTGGTTTCAGAAGTGTTCACATGTTCATTTAAGTTATTGTTGACAGCGTTCAGCTGTTCTGAAGACTCCTCGTCTTGCTGCATGTTTTCATCAAACTGTCTGGCCAGTTTCATGAGGTCCTCCACACTACTTTGTCTATAGAGTTGAAAAAAAATCATCAGTTTATCTAGTTAGCTTGCAAACTGTGCATATGAATGTGGAAAATAACAGCTGCTGGTGAATAGATTTGCTACAGACCGAGAGGATCTCTTTCTGACTCTTGGCTTTGGGATCTCAGGTGTACAGGGAATGGCGCTGTCATTGATCCACTGCAGCAAAGAGCTGTCCTTCCCTTTTGATTTCATATTCTATAAAAAACACACAGGCAGGAAGTTGTAAAAAAAAAAAAACAGCCCTGTTACTCTGATCATTTAGTCTGAATATTTAAGAAGTGGACTTAACCTTTGGAGCAATGCGGTTGACAATATCTGATATTTCCACAACTCTGGTGTTCCTGTGTCCCAGTCCTACAAAAAATGGGGGGAAATGATTAAATATCATAACCAAAACATATTATGAATATGCGGTAAGCTGTATAATGACCTTTAATTTCATACAAATGTAAACACATTAAACAAAATGGTGAACTTGCCATTCAGATGAAACAACAGCCAGTTTTTACAAACAAGCATGAAAAATAGTTTCAGCATTTAGATATAATTGTGTTTTTTACCAGCTTGGGTGGGAGATGTGGAGTCCCAGAAAATATCTTGTGAAGCTTCTCCATCTCCTGGAGAATCCCCATGATTGAATCCGGGGTATCTGCCACCTCTGTGCCTCGGACTCTGCAAATCTGTGCAAAAAATGTTAGAAAACAGAGCTTGAAACGCTGAGACTTTTGTATAACATGCATTTCTGCAGAAATATGATCTAAATAATACTAAAAAAAAAAAAATACAAGTTCCCACAGGAAAGCCTTTTCTAAAATATGTATTTCTTTTTTAATTTATTGAGTTAAAATGATGCAAAATTACATTTGTCTCCATGGAAAAAAGAAAACAAACCTATGCCTTTATTATCTCATGTGCCCGTCTGCAACTAAAAAAAAATTCCATTAACTTTTTATCAGTTCTGTACATCAGCCCAGAACAATTTAAGTCCACTGCTCTGTACAGAATAACTTCAACTCCGGGATGTTGGAGGGTTTCTTCAAATGGGCCTCTTACTTCAGGTTTTCTCATGGCATTTTTATTAAATCAAAGTCAGAACTATGACGAAGTCCATCAAAATATATTATTCTATTTTTCCACCAGTCCTTGGGGTTTTGTATTGCTCCATGACCTACTTCAGCTTGAGTAAACAGACATGCTGATCTTTTTCTCCAACAATCTACTGGGTTTCACAGTTCACCGCTCCTCGCTGGAGTAAAACATCCCCAAACCATGATATTGATATGCTGTTCACAGATTTGATGAGATTCTTTAGCTAAAAATGCATGAGATGTCTCTCTGCAAACATAACACTTCTCAATGAAATCAAAAGTTTTTTTTTCTTTTTTCTGTCTCAGCTGTCTGCAAAACAAGACTGTCTTCATTTACATTGAAAACATTTAATTATAATTTCACCTTTAAATCAGCTGCCAACCCTAAAGGTTTATTTACATTTGTTAAGACGAGTTAAATCAGTTAAATGAGACGTAATGAACGGAGTTAGCGTGTTGTCATCGTCTGAGGTTTGTTTTGTTCAACCAAAGACCCCCCTCCCCCCCACGTCTGCAAACATTAAGCCTCCATGTAATCAATGCAAGCGTTTACAGTTAAAACGTCACATCTGTGTCAATCTAAACTCATCCGCAGCCTCACCGTTGCACATGGGTGATGTCGTTGTGTCAGGCATCTGTTGTCCCGTTTTTCTAGTCTGTGTTTTGTTATGGCAGAACTTGGAAACATTCCTCCACATTGCAGAGAATTCAGGGCTGCCAGCAGCAGCATGTGTCCTCGGTTCTGACATGACTCCGCCGACCCGCAGAAACAGCGCAGCTTCCGCCTAACATAATATCTCTAACAGTCTCTGGTCCCTCGTTGCTTAAAAACGGCACTGCAATCGATTTATGTTCACATGTCCTTTGTAGTGTTTTTGTTCGCTGTTCATTCATTTGAAACAAGCCGCCATGTTTACAGGTGACGTCAGAATCTACGGATGCCGGGTAGGTGTTGTCGCAGATAGTTGCGCTGCAAGGTAAAAGTTAAAAGTCACGCTCGGTATGTACGAAACCCGTTTTTGTCTTTAATTGCCGTTAAATTGGGATTTTATGTCTGAATACCCGACAGAAACGGCAAAAATGATGTTTCGCCAAACTTTTTTTAAGACTTATTGTTACATTTCCTGTGACAGAAAGCAGTTTTGTAAAGTGAAATCCTAAGCTAGGCCTTTGTGTTGTACTTGACATTTAAAAAAAATTGTTATAACTATTTTTCAGGGGAAAAAAAACGTTTTAAAGCTCGTTTATGTTAGGTTTCAATAAATTGTTTTCTTATATTTAATTACCTTACATCCATGAATTAATATCAGTGTAGCTTGAACCTTTTTACATTTACTGTAAATTTCAGCTGAAAGTGGAATATTATTTTTTGTGAGAAATATATGTATTTACTTATACATATTAACACTACCATAATACCTCAAAACAATAAGTTAATGTAAGCAACAAGAAAATAGAGATACAATCATTTAGAATTTCATGAACTACAGACATTGAAATGAAAGCTTGTTTTGCTTTTGGCCGGTTGTGAACAGAATGGTAAATACCACATAAGACAGCAGAGAACTACCAACAAGGTATTTTTGAATGTTTGCTTAGTTATAATAATCAGGGGCCTCCACTTGAAGCAAGATTACTGAAGTAACTAAAGGCTGAGCTCGGATTTTTCAGTGTCATTAGGTTGGTTCACACCTCACAGGGGTGTATCACGATGGCAGTCTATTTTCTCTACTGTCTCAGAATAGTTTGACTTTCATAGAGAAGCATCAGAGACACATTTTAATAAAATGAATGCTTATGTTGTCTCAAACTAAGACTAGCTTTGATTTAAAATGTTAATGTTAATCAACATGAACTAAAAATATTTTTTCTTACGTATTCAGAGAGCAGGTTGTGGGTTTTTTTTGTTGCCAACTGTGTTCCTTCCAGTCTGCGATGGATATTGAGATTGTTGTGTGAGATTGGGATCAAAGTTTGTTTGTTAAAAATTTGAAATATGCGAATACATATCCATGATTGCGGTCAGTCATCTGATACCGACACTGCCTTTATCCATGAACATTATCAAGAAAACCTTGGTTAACTGTTTATTACCAGCATCATGATACCACTTGGCACATTCTCAACTGTCAGGGTTAGTGGAGCCAGATAACCTAAAGCTACCCTGGACATGTTTAGCCTGGTCCCACTAGGTCTAATGTTTTATCACAATTGCATGCATATTGTGATATAAACTAATAATTCTTCTCAATTTTTATTACAGTGTTTTGCAACTATTATCTTTCTATGAA
This sequence comes from Leptatherina wallacei, assembly GCA_028567055.1. Lineage (NCBI taxonomy): Eukaryota > Metazoa > Chordata > Actinopteri > Atheriniformes > Atherinidae > Leptatherina > Leptatherina wallacei. The sequence goes on from JAOXYM010000017.1 coordinate 22,860,269, forward strand.
TTTTGGTGTGGGTTATCCTTCACTAAATTGTCAGATTTCAGCATTTTTATTTAAATAAAAAGCAGTAATCATCAAGGCATTGAATATAACAGAGACTGCATGAAGTAAGGACTTTTTTCTTCCTATGGCCATCAGTGCTCTTATCATAATCTTACACTAAGACATTGAGATGCCTCTTTGCACCAGTACAAGTTCATAATGGAAATTAATAATGGAACGAGATCTACAATTTTATTACAACTTCTTTGATTCCTTTCCTGACAAATTTAGATGTGATCAAAACCTAAAGAAATAATGGAGTCTGAGTGGAAAATCAATCTAATTGACATTATTTTCAGTTTTAGTTGGAACTTCATTTTATTCTCAATCATTCAAATAGATGAAATAAGCCTTTTGTAATTTATAAAGTACAGACAATCAGACTTAGAAAAGTCTTTTGCTTTTAGGAACTCTCCCAAGACCTGACTGATGACATGTAAACCCACTCTGCTTGGAAGGAAAAGTTATATAATATCCTCAAGATTACATCTAGTCCTCCTCTTTTACTTATGGTAAAGCCATGGATATGCATACCACTTTGATTTCAAAAGCTTCACAGCTTCATGGAAAAATCCTCTCTTAGTGGGTGCTGGATGCTTAAAGTTTGCTCATCACATTTCTGCAAGCAGCATATTGGATCATAATTGGCTTCGAACGCAAGCTTCCATAATACTGTATATCTTCAGATCATTCTGGCTACATCTTCGTTGAGCCGAGTACAGAGAATTTCCAATGTCTAAGTAAAGTAGCCATAATAAGATCATATTTTTGAGTGGAGGAAGATTTCTAAACTCTTAAAGGTAACAAACATGAATCCCACTGAGTTTGATTAAGCCAAGAAACGTTTCACATCCATTCCAAAGCATTAAACCTCTCTTCCCCCCCACCCCCCGTAATGAAAAGTTAGAGAACATTTTTATTTTGAGCACTTTGGATTTGTTTTATACATTATGTTTTTGAGCCAAGGTGGCCGATGGGTCAGCAGCTCATCTTTTGTTTTAGTTTGTAAGGGAGTAAACTTTTGTGCCAAAGCCAAATAAATTAGCACATTTTATTATTTGTCAAATGGGACATAAAAGATTTCAGAGTTGTTGAATATGGCTTGAATTCAGCATGGATTTGTCATAAAAGGGGATTTTTTTTTTTTTTGCTTCATTTTGTATGTTTACATTTAGGTCAGTACTTTTTTTTTGTACTATTTACCATTTTTAGTGGTTAGATATTTTACTGTTCAATTTGATACACATGCTCATACGAAGCAAACCTCTTACACATTGTTTTTAGTTAATATTCTGGCTTGTTTTAGCTTTTGAAAGTACTGCTGCATATTTGAAATTATTTCTAACAATTTGATCTGTAAGCATGCCGCTTCTACCATGTGTATTTCAATGTCAGATGAGTAATTACTTTAGTGGAAACAGGTTAGTGTAATGAAAGTTGATGTTTCCAGTTAAGTCAGTGAGTTGTTGGAACTTGTCCACAATTTTTTGCTATCATCATCATCTTATCTCTACAAGCCGAGAAAAGCAGCTACGTGATGAATGGTCCTGTTATTTCCTTAACAATGTCACGAATGTACATACACACATACATGCGCACGCACACACGCTCTATTTGGACAATCTACTGAACACTCATAACACATTTGTTCAAGAGTGACATATTTAGTTTATAAATAAGTAGAAACCTCACACTTGTATTTATGGAAAGAAACCAAATTTTGGAGAGGAAACTGGTGGAAGTTTATTTTTAAGGTATTTCAAAATGCTGGGACATAAACTACATTTCTTCTGAAATAACTTTTTATGGCACAAAAGAAAGAAGGCGACTCACAATGATTTCAAAAGAGCCTTTTATTGTACATTTGACCAGTTTGCATTTAATGAGGATCGCTGAGTGGGATATGTTCAATCCTGATTTGATCTTTTTAACCCCGAGATATGACTAATTAACTTAGCATCTCTTCCTCCAGGAGTTTTTAAGGGTTAGCTTCAGATAATAGTGGATAATTCTTCAATTCTGCAGACACTCTGCAGAGCAATTTCCAGGATAAAGCACTAGATGGTGCTTGTATACCTCCTTGCTGTTTTGTGTGTGTTTCATGCTCTATATTTGTGTTTGTGTGTGTGCGTGTGTGGAGGGGGGGGTAGAAGAGAAAACAGTGAGGAAAGTCAGTGCAGACTGGATACAGATTTTGTGGAAAAATGTTTCAACAATGTGCTGCTGGAGCTTTATTCTGCAATAGACAACACAGACATAGACACACACGCACACACACACACACTCAAGCTGCAGTGAATTACTATGCTTGATTATACATGATTCTGCTTTGATTGTTTTCATTTGGAAGCAGTTTATCAGTATAGAGAAATTGGGAAGCCAATCAGCTGTGTTTCTTTGATTGAAAGCCAGAAACTGTTATGAACAGATGACCTGTAGTTGGAGCTTTGACTTAGTATAATTCTTGTTTCATCAAAACATCAGCCGATATTTAGGCACCTATAATGATAAGATGAACAGGCGGCGGCGGTGGTGGTGGTGGGGGGCAACATATGCAGTCTTTGAGGCAGGCTCGGAGCAAAAGTATTGTTCGGAAAATGGTGCTGGGTTAAAAGATCATCTAACAAAATATGGGAAAAGATGAATGTTACACATAACACAACTTATAGCAGACTAATAAATAAAGATTAAAAGGCAAAGCTGGAATGGATTATATAGAATTGTTCATATTTATATTTATTCTAATTATAAAAAACACTTTAACCAATGCAACAGAAGAAAAGTTCCACTGCTTTGATGTAAAATGACTAAAAATAGAAAGTTTTCCAGTTTCAAAAGCCAAAGTGACCCCTCATTAATCGGAAATATTTCAATTACATTGATGTAAAACAAAGAAAAGTAGCAATTTCTCACATTTCAGGGCACAAAAATAATTAACATTTGCATCAGCGTAGCTATGAAAACGACTGATTTCTGTCTCTTGACTAATTGCTTTTAACACTGACATCTTCTAAAAACTCCTTCCTTCGCACATCAATTTCTTTCTTTAGGGAAACATGTCTGTTTTGATGCCATGCACTCTAAACAGCACATTCATGCCTATAGGCCATTGTCATGTTAGTGGTGTAGCTGCTGTCAATGTTAAAGAGGTTAACTGGAACCGCCAGTATGGATGGAACAGTGATTTAATCAACAGTTAGCTACGTTTCATGCCTCCCCTTAATACATTCAGCTAATCTTGGGGGTATCCCCATTGCTCTGTCATGCGAGCTGTGTCATATCACGCTGCAACGAAAATCCACACCCGGGGGCGCAGTCTCCTGCCCGTCTAAAAGTCACCGTAACACCCTCTGTCACACTGAATGTTAGCTTTTCTCAGAAGTGATAGTTAGACCACAGAATAAAGGGCATGGATGTGTCAGTTTGAATTTGAATATGAGCCATCAGCCTGCCTTGTGTTTTTTCTATTATTCCCCTCCTTCGCAAGCCTTTGCTAGCAGTAATAAGGCAGGAAAAAAAGAAAAAGAAAAAAAAAGAGCCAAAGGCTGCTCAAGGAGGAGAGCAGAAGAGCCCTTCTCTAAGCTTGTCTGATTCTTTCCCAGAAGTCTGTCTCTCCACCTAACTACTTACCCCCTTTTTCTATTTATTGGTTACGCCTGGGTTGTTTAGAGACAATTAAGGAGCTAATTGTGGAGATTTCTGAGGACTGGGTATTTTAGTAAAAAGTAAAGAGCTAATGGCTAATTGCCCAAGCAGCTGCTAGTGTTTATGAAGGAGGAGCGAACATGCCAGGGGATCTACCAGGCGTAGACAGCAATGAGAACAAGGATGTATTTGTGTGTGTGCATGTGTGTGTGTGTGTGTGTGTATACTGTATGTGTGAGGTAAGGGAGGCTCATCATCGCTGTGGATCCCAGGGATGCTTCACTCTGGGCAGCTGCCAGTTGTGTGAGACAAGGAAGAGAATGAAGGCACAACTCAGAAAAGTGTCTGCATAAATACTAATCACCTCTGACGGCCTCTGGTGCCACATCTCCAAGGAGTCCAGCGTCTTCAGTGTTTGCATGTGAAGGGTATATCCCTATGTTTATAGCAGACCAGACCCTCCCTTTGGACTTGCAGTGCCTCATGGATGACAGTTAGCATGTGGTACAGCTCTCTGAAGTGGAAGGGATCCAGGATGCTCGGTTACCGTGCCAGCTTCACCAAGCTGGGATTTCACCCATTTCGCAGTGTCTGCCAAAGGCTGGGACTGTGAATGAAAGCATTTGAAACAATGTGTAGTTCTGCATTGTCAGATTTGCGGGCTTCGGCAGTGGTTAGACGCAGCCTCAGGCGGTTTGGCGCATCTTTGAAAAGAAATCTAGTAGCCATCTTGGTCACGTGTGTTGAAAAGGGAAGTGCCAAAGGCCATCAAACTGCACTCTCCCACAGCTGGAGATGGCTGCGATGAAGGGGGAAGAAAAGGAGATCACCAAAGATTTGCTTTTTTTTTATTTACTTGATATTGTTTTTTTGTTTTTTTGTTGCTGCCCTGCTTGACTGTTTTTTTTTTGGGTAAAACATTTTTCTCTCTTTAATGCATCATCGGAGCTTGAAAATTAGAATAGATCAAACATTTTCCACTCTTACCATTAATTATGTTTATCTAGGCAAGGCAAGGCAAGTTTATTTGTATAGCACATTTCATGTACAGGACAATTCAAGGTGCTTTACATAAAAACATTAG
>JAOXYM010000017.1:22865136-22901393 GCA_028567055.1 Leptatherina wallacei
TTACCTATAGACACAAAATAGTCCCTGTCTTTTAGATAGGACTCAAACCAGTTAATTGCAGTGCCAGAAAGTCCTACTAAAGAAAACTCAGTCATTTCCAGCTCCATTTAAAACTCTTTGACTGTCAGGTAATCTCTTTCTTGCAATGCAGACAGTAGTGGTTAGCTTAGCAACAAGGATAAGGGAAAAAAAAGGGGTTAAGCAATACCTTAATTTTAAAAATTTCGTCCTTTTATTAGGCTAACCTCCAAAACTTAATATCTGTAATGAAATAACATAATTTTAGTAGATCCAATTAACCTCTGTTTCGACCCCCTAAGGGCTTCACTTAACATAGATTCAGCTAAAGGTTGTCTCGACTGCAGCGCTGCCCTAGGTGTTACAGTCTAGGTGCAAGACCCTTTCAGTCACAATCTCCATATTCGCCATTTATGTGAAATATATTGCCTCGTGGTAAACTGATCCATATGTGCCTGATTGTGTAATATATAGAGAGGACATCAAAGAGGGAGCCGTTTCATAGAATTGCAGCAGTTATGAAGGAAGGCTTGAGCAAGAGAGCACAGAGGGGAGGTGCGTCTGCGCTCAGCACCGTGCAGCAGCAGCCGACTCTTGACTGCTCATTTATTCTGTTTATAATAGCAAAGCCGATGATAAATGTCCCACAGAGTGCACATGTGCTAAAATATTCATCAATTGGAGTCCCCCTAATTTGCGGAGGAGGAAAACCAATAAATTCAAATGTGAGCGGCAGTCATGTTATATTTATATGAATATGCAAGACCATGGTCAGGACATTAAGATTAATCTGGTATGTATGCTCGCTTAACCCGTTCTAACATAACGTCTTATGTTAGATGGAGACGTGTGAGAGGAAGGTGAGAGTTAGGAAAAGAAAGTGTGCTGAGCTTACACGGAGAGCCATGATGGGAGTCTAACCACAAATTCTCTTAATTATGTTTCTGAAATTTCAGCGTTAATGTAAAAATATCATAACGTTGGCAATCCTCACTGATTAAAGGAAAAGGGGGAGACTTCCCTTTCCACTTCATTTTCACTTTCAAAGCATATATAACAATGTTAAAATTGGCTCTTAATGTTTTGGTTTTGGAAAAACTTACTTGGTCATTATCATGGCATCAGACCCCCAAACCACATGGTTTGAGGTGCAACTTGATTAGCATGTTTTCTTCAAATCAGCAAAAAAAAATCTCTCAATTTGGCAGCTTTCAGACTTTTCCCTTCTTCTCCTGCTTTATTTTATTTCCCTTATCTCTCTCTCACACATTGTTCTTTGTTTTGCTCTCTGCTACTATTTTCTTCTCCCTGACTTTTTTTTTCTCTGTGTGTTTTTTCTCACCCTCTGCTCAGGTGTGCAAGGGGCCTGGAGGAGGAGGAGGAGGTGGAGGAAAAAAGGGAAAGGGGGGGGGGGGGTTCTCCACACGTGTACCCTACAGAGTCACTCTCTCCTGGGGTAGGGATGACAGGAAGTCAGCCAGATGGCACAGAGCAGGTCTGCAGCATGTGACCTCCTCTCTGGAGAGGCAGCAAGGTGAAGAGGAAGGAGGAGCGAGGAGGAGGAGGGAGCATAAGATTAAGGGAATGAGGTGAGTAGATGTAAGAAATATGTAAGAATAGGAGCCAAGTGATCGTATCATGTAAGTGTGAGCATTTGTAACACCACTAAGATCAAGAGTGTTAAGATTGAGATTTATGCTGTATACAGTTCACAGCCGAGATCAAATGAATTTGCACTGTTTTCATTTGAATGAGTGTTACGTTCAGCTTGCAGCTAGTGGTATTTACAGTAAACACCCAGTGTTTGCAAGGGTTCTTTCATTGTTTTGACCAAAGTAAAAAGGGAATTAATCTCCATTTTTCTCATTGGTCCTCCAAAGAAGTGATGTGCAGTACCCATATGTTTTATGTCGACACAATACATTTAGCTTTTTTTTTTTATCGATACTGGCACCGACTTTTTTGTACCTTGAAGAAGGATGCTTAAATATTAAATGAATATTTTTAAAATGTCAAAAAAATGAAATTACAGATTTAAATGAGATTATTCACAATTTTAATGGAAAATAAAGTAGTAATATGATAAAATACAATACATCATAATGCGCATTTACCTGGATTAAACCACTAAGACATCAAATCAAAGCATCATCACTAACAGTAGCAGTATCATCATGACATCTTATAGGCTGCAATAATCATGTGACACAGATAGAATACACTGTGACTGGGCTTTGCATGCAGTTTTATTGCTTAAAACTCTCAGAATTGAAAACAGATGACATGTTATTTATCAGCAGAGTGGTATCGTGATACTTAAAAAAGTATCGATACCGATACTTTGACTGGCTGGTATCGAAGTATCATCATACGCCCATCGCTACTCCAAAGTATAATTTGTCAAGCAAAAATGAACACATAATAGACTGCTGATACTATGCTAGCTTTTACTTTGTTCTACTAAAAAATAAAGATGAAGAAATTTTGAAAAATGTTAAAACCAAAGCTGGACACTCAAACATTTTGTTCCCTTTGCATACGTAAATAGATAACGTCCGTGTCAAACGTCATTGTCCAAATACGTAAAGGTTGCCACGTTGGCACAGTACATCCACTAGAGGGCAGTGCAGAGTTCAGAGCTCACTTCCAAATCCCAATGTCAGTTTCAATAGTAAACATGGAGACGATGGATAAGATCATGATAATTCACTTGCTCAGAAAGAGACATAAAAAAATGCAGCGTATCTGCAAGCCATCTGAAAGTAAAAAATTCTGTTTTGTTTTTTGGTTGGTCGTTATGGGGCTATATCTAGTGATGCATTCATTTGACATCATTTTAGCCTCATAATCTGACAACTGAGCCTGTCCTGAAAAAAATGTCTGTATGTTGACTGGGATAATAAAAAGTTGAGGTTCTACATACATTTTAAGATTAAAAAAAACAAAAAGAACAAAAAAACAGGCGGACCAAAAATAGCAAAAAAAAGAATCAAAGCTTCCAAAGTAAACTGTAGTCAATGAATGCTCGGTTGATCTAGTTTGTACAGCTCACTGATACGCCACAGCAACTGCCAGACTACCTCCCCTGATAGTGTGCTCACGCTGCGTTTTACACACCCGACATGAGAGTGAATGTAGCACAATTTGTACAATATTAGTAAGTTATGCCAAAGCTGGAAGATGATTGAATTTTTCATTTCTACTGTGTGCGTTTAAGATTTTACATCTAAGCAGTGTGGTTTGGTTAAAACAAGCTCGGCTCCATCCATTAATGTGATTTATGTAATCTAAGATCAGGTTTGTTAATCAGTTTTCATCAGTATGATTTTGAAACATCTCTTTATTTACTTACTGATTGATTTAACCATTCATATTTGGCTGTGTGGTTAACAATGCATTTGTCCTTGATGTGAGAAACTCAGGTGATAGATATACTTATAAAATTATGAAATTATTTTAAAAAAGGCCAGAGAATCAAACATTTATAATACAGAAACTTGTGTAACTGTTTACTTAAAAGACTGGCTATAACACTTTTCAAATAAGTATTTTTGCTGCAACAGTTTACACAGATGTGAAGAATTCTCTCTGCTTCCCATCTCTGACATTTAGGAAGCAAATGTACCACAGCTTAAACATCAAACGCTATCTTACATCCTGTCCAGAGTCAGTACAGTAAAACTGACAGTTCGGCGACCTGAAAAAGCAACAACTTCATTTCAGCCAGCTGGAAGTCACATCAGACGTTAACAGCTCCACGACTGTATTGATATCCTCAGTGTAAAAGGGGGAAAAAATAAATTGACAAATTTCCCCATGTATTATTATTAACATTCCCATACACTCACTGATTTGCTCATCACATTGCACAAAGTTCCATTTCATGCACAACTCAGTCAGCCCAAACCAACCACGCTCCCTCTGCCCCCCCCCCTCCTGCCTGGGGTTGCCTTTGATCTAATTTTGGCCTCAGCGGAAGATGTACACAGTCATTTTCATATGGAGGCTTTGAACACACTGATGGAGGGCCCTTTGCTGCTGTGCTCACTTTTATCCTCCGAGCCCCCTTCCCTTGGAACCCTGTGAGCATATGGCAAACACCCCTTAGTGGAGTTTCGTACAACAGGAGGGGCCGCCCACTCTTAACATATCCTATTCCCCAAGTCTTTCCATCACTCTGGGTGTAGAGTTGTTTGGGAGTTCCGTACACTAGTGGAGCTACAACAGTGATGCTCACAAGACAAAGTTTGTTTTAACGGACTCAAGGCTTAAATATCTGAGTGTCTGTGAATCGAACAATGAGCAGGAGAAGATTAAATGTGGTAAATCGATATGTTGATCTCACCTACCTGCTCCGGTTTCTTCCAGTACAGCTTCTGTTTACACAGTCACCCAAGGAAAGCAACAGATAACAACTAAGTTTCCAATATTATTCAATATTTCAGGATTAATTATCTTTGATATGAAAACTGCTAACTGGATTTGCTGATCCGATTTTTCAGTTTTGGAACGTGAAGATCACATTTCTCGCTCTGGTCTTTCACTCTACTGAAAGAGAAAGCTCCCCATTGTTTGCTTACACAGAGCTACAGTCTTTTGGTTTCCTCTTCGCCAAATGAGTATCCGTCATCTTCTGCCAAAATGTCCGTGAAGAGACAACGACCAAAGCAGATCCACTGTTTCACCAGCCCGCTGTGGACAAAGAGCTCAGGTTGAATGAATACCTTTTAGAAATACCCTGACGCTTGCAGAGAGTTCTGTCTGAGATTTTTGTTTCTCCAGTGAGGGATTGTGTACTGGGGACAAAGATTTAACTATCACCGAAACATAAAAGAAATATCTGTCAACATTTAACAGTAATTTGGGCTGAAACAAACACAAGTGAAAAATACATTTTACTTATAATTAGAGCCTAATTAAAGCTGCCTAGACAGCCATTTCATTTACTTGCTTACTTGAGATGGATATTTTTAATTTTCTCATATTTTAAATCGTTTCCTTGCAAGTGCTTTTACACTTTAAGTCCATGAACAAAAATACATGTGTTCTCCTGAAGGGATACAGCACTTATCTCATTACCATTTCTTAAATGTTTACAGCCATTGTCTTCTTTACAGTACAAACACCATGCTGTAGTTGTGCAACCGCTGCCGGGGTTGTTTTCATGCTTTTATCTTAAATACATTCTTTCCAGATTGTTCAGCCCTAGAAACTGGCAATTACCATATATTATCACCTCCACAAGCTCCACCGCTAGGGCTGCCATGTTTGAGGTAATTATATCACTCCCAAGTTGTCTGTATAATCACTTAACAGAAGATGGGCGAAAGCTTTGACATAAACAAAGAAATGTTTAAAGTCTTTCCTCAGGGACACAGAGGACAGTGTTTTTGGAATTTACAGGGATTCATAAGAGCTGTTGGGCATTATTGCTCTGATTTTTGTTCCAAGTAGCCTGGCGATATTCATGAATTGCTCCAAACAGAAACTAAGACAAAATGCACTCACTTCACAGCGACAAAAGGTTTGTATGGAGGAGACACACAGTAGTTGTAAAAAATACTTTAAAAAATTTAGTTTTTCTGATATTGTTGACCAATAACAGCCCTTTACATCACTTTTATACGCTATGAATTAAGTTAATAATCTTACTTTACACACATAAAGGAAATGTGGCATTGCCATAGCCAAGGACACTTTCATTTGTGGATTAGAGAAGCTGGTTATCAGTCACTGACATTTCTATCAGTTGTATAATTGCTCTAAGCTTGTTACATACTCAGCCAGAAAGGAGAATTTTGCAATTAATGTCATTTTGTTCTTGTGGCCCTGGTTTGGGAGTTCTTGCGGCTCGTTCTCCTTCCGAGAACAATTGTGGAATTGGTGGGAAATTTGCGGTGGTCGTGTTCAACGTAGCAAAGTGTGAGGTTGAAAGTTGTCACGTCTGCATTTCCTCTGATGTGAAAGGTTCAATAAGGCTGAGCGGATAGTTTTAATGAGCAGTGGATTGAGGTGTGATAAAGTAAGAAAATGTATACAACACATGTGGCATAAAAAAACATGGACAACCCCGCCCTACTTCAGATGAAGTTTCTCTTTAAGTATGATATAACCGAGCCAATAGTATATTGCACCTAAAGACATGGATAGTTTCACATGTGCAAAACCACACGAGGTGACATGTAAGGACTGATACATATAGCTAATTTTATAAAAACAAGTAAATAGTTCATACAAGCACTTTACACCCCTGAGCTTACAAAACAGTTTTGTCCGATTTATGACAATGTTGTTATTTAGAACAATTTAAGTCAATTTTGGTTCAATGACTCTAGTCTTCTAAGCTTTCACTTTTCAACATCAAATAGTCTTAAATCAAAGTCATGTAGTCTTTTTTTCCCAATTTCTTTCTTTTTGTTTTTTCCACTCATCTGTGCAGCTCAGGTTTAAAGTTGTATTTTGTCATTTTGGGCTTCAAAAACTGTCACCACAAGGATACATAGTTTACCCGATGAGTTAAAAAGTATCTTCCTATTAAAGATCCTTCCATCCATTCATTTTCTACCACTCCAAGATTGGGTCATGGGGCAACAGCTTAAGCAGAGAAGCCCAGACTTCCACATTAGCTCATCAAGGAGGATCCTGAGATGTTCCCAATCCAGTGGAGAGATGTTGTCCCTCCAGTGTGTCCTGGGTTTTCTCCATGGTTTCCGTCCGGTGGGATGTGCCTGAAACAGCAAACCAGGGAAGCATCCTAACACATCTTCACAAGCCACTTCTGAGACCCTCCCGGCTGGTCGAGCTTCTCACCCAATCTCTAAACTAAAAAAATCGCCCGGACACCCTGCTGAGTAAACTCATTTCAGCTGCTTGTATCCACAATCTTTATCTTTTTGTCGCTACCCACAGCTCGTGACTATAGGTGAAGTAGAAATGCAATCGACCAGTAAATTGCGAGCGTATAGCTTTTTGGCTCATCTCCTTCTTCACCACAACAGACCGATACAGAGCCTGCATCATTATGGACAACACACTGATCCACCTGTTGATCTCCTGCTCCATTCTTCTACATCATGAACAAAACCCTGAAACACGTAAACTCCTCCACTTGGGACAGGAGAGGACACTACCCTTTTCTGGGTGAGGACCATGGTCTCGGATTTAGAGGTGCTAATCCACATCCCAGCCACCTTCACTGGGCTGCACAAGGGTTGAAGATCGCAGCCTGATTTTTAATTTAAGATTAATTTATTGTTTTACATGCCCCCCCCTCTCAGCCTACCAGGTGACAAGAGAAAGGAAGTAGGAAAATAGTCAAGTGACAACTGACTAAAAGACTAGAATGTGCTAATTTTGATCTTATTGCTGATACTATTCAGACAAATCATGATGATATGGCTTCCTTTACGTGTGTACTTCTGATATAATTTGCTCAGTTTTAGCACAAAATGGTAGCAACCTGTAACTATTCCTCTTGTACAAACCAAACAGGGATGCCCTACATCATGTACACACACCAAAGTGACTTAGTAATAATGAGAAGTTACATATAACAACATAAGCTCCATCCAAAACTTTAACTGTTAACAAAATGAACTTTTTTACTGAAAAATATGTAAGATTTTTGTTTTTACCATCCAGAAGTTCTCTACAAATACCACAATAAATTCAGAAATGAAAATAGATCCATCCATCCATCCATCCATTTTCTGTACCGCTTAATCCAATTCAGGGTCGCGGGGAAGCTGAAGCCTATCCCAGCGATTATCAGGCGAGAGGCAGGGTACACCCTGGACAGGTCGCCAGTCCATCGCAGGAAATGAAAATACAACTGTGTGTAATAATGCAAAGCATATTCTTGTTTGGTCATTTCTAATAGAAACTGCCACTGTGATGCGTTAACTCAACATTTTTAGCAATTCAACAAATCTAATTTACAAATTTTGTAAAAAATGTCAAATATATTGACCTTTTCAGATGAGATGTTTTCATATTTATAAAGCAAACACATGAAATTTGTATAACATCTATACTTATAACTGAACCTCACCCTCACCTCGGGCCCATTTGAGGCTTTTGGACTGTAAACAGCACACCCATGTTGAGACACATCAGACTTTTTCTGTGCACCACAGACACCATTATCATTCCGACGCTTATTTCAGCTGACTGTGATATTGTGCTGCTTTTCCGTGTTTGGTGTTGTCTGTTTCCATTGCGCCAGCTGTTGGGTTATTTATAACTGTGGTTGCTGATCTAAATGAGCTAGTAATTAGGCAGCAATGCTTTTGAGGAGACATCCGCTTCTTCCCATCCATCCATCCCTCCCTCCCCTTCTTCTATCCATCCCTCTATTTTGCCTTCGCTCTCTCATACTCTCTTTCTCTCTCTCTGTAGTCTCCAAGCACACCAGGAGACTAGTTGGAGATAAAGGGGAGGCTTGACTTCACTGAATAATTGAAGGGTTTTTTTTACAAGTGAAACAGCTCGCTATCTGACCCCATAAAGACAACACACGGGGTGTTATCAGAACCAAACAGAAATACTTGCATGCACTTCCACACAAATGCACAGTAGGTGTCATTAGGTCACAGACAGAACTGAAAAAAGCCGGGCAGTTTTTATCTGGCTAGACAAGCAGCATCAAATTGTCTGCATGCCAGCGACATGCTAAAACCTCCTCCTGAACCTCAGCTAACAGGAAAAACAAAACTGAGCTACTGTTGCGGCTTTAACACCAGAGGAGATTCCTCTGTACATTCACCCCCTCCTTCTCTCCATGTTTACAAAAGAAGGCAGATACATGCCTGTAAGCTGCCCCCCCCCCCCCCACACACACACACCTTCCATCACCATCTTTCCCTTGTGAGAAACCTTTTACCTCATGCTAATTCCCAACTTTCAAAGCTTGTAAACTTTATCTAATTATACACAAGTCGATAGACTCCCTCGCCTCAAATTTTGGCAGGTTGCAGTGTTAATTTATGAAAAACAAATCTGAAATATGCAGATGTCTTTTGTTTGAAGCAGCTGTTTGGTCCTGTTGCCAGGTTTCAATCAGGCAATCTCTGGGGATGCCTGCATGTGCGATCTGTGGCCAAGACCCCCCGTTTGATGTCTGACAGGGTCGGAGGGACGAGGCCGAAGGGCGGTTGCTCATCCACTGCCAATTTACAATTACTGTACAGTGTGTATGCATTTAACAGCTGACTGTTTTCCTTTTTGTTTTTATTTTAATAATGACATAACATTGGATGAAAGTCCAGTCATTTAATACACTACAGAATAATGTTTCTAAAATGTCCCCCCCCCTTTTCCCTCCCTAATTAATCAGAAACTAAATCACAGATTCGTCTTTAGTCAAACAGTTATTTAAAGAAAGGTATGAGCTGGACGCCAATCAGCTGTTGTCTCATGAGTCTGTGGGGGTAAAGGTCCTGGTGGGTTTCTGGTTTAGCCATCAGACAGTCAAATAACTTAAAATAGAAATCTGGGTTAAAACTTTTTCAATGACAATAGATAAAAAAAAAAAAAAAAACAAACAAAAGAAATAAAAGTAATTCTTTTCAGATGATAGCCAGTGAAAGTGAAAGTTTAGTTTGCATGCATCCAGCGCTTGCTCACACACGATTGGTCAGTATCACTGACAAATGGAAAGCAGTATGTATTCTGTTTGTAGTGCTTAAGATGAAGATACTTCTGAATACAAATAAGTTCATTTTGGTCTTAATTTACTTCAGAATTGACTTTCAAGTCATGCATTATAAGATGAAATATCTGTTTCGTTTTGATGTTTTAAGAACAAACCCCCTGTTTTATGTTTGCTCTAACTGTACACCCATCCTAAGAGGATCTAGCAAAGCAGATCACAAAGTTCTTTTTTTCTCATAAAATGCAAGAAATGGGTATATCCTATAATTAACTGTTGTTTGAAATTGGCTTTGTTTCATTATAAGAATAAAGGATGTGTTCCAGAGCTGTAAAATGAAAAAAAAGGAAAACCATGAAAAAATAGAAAACACCAGAGATACAGAAGATGCAAAGTTTTTAACCACCAGGATGCCAAGACACATTTCCATCGACCGTGTTCTGACAAACGCTGTCAGCCATAGTCATTGCTAATTTATGGCGCTCATTAACTGATGCGGAACACACAAAAAAATCGGAGCAATTATCATTTATCTTGATATATTATTTACTAGGGATCATTTTCCTGCTTGGTTGGGGACTAGGGAGAGAAAGATGGAGGGGAGGAGGAATGAGAGAAAGGTGGGGGAGGTGAGGGAGGGAGGAGGGAGGACCACGGGGGTTTGGAGACAGCTGGCACGAGAGAAACAGAGAGATGCAGAAGACAAGAAAGACAATGTGATGAAGGTGTTTGATGTGATGAGGATTTTTCTTTTTTTGGTGGCATGGATTCGATGTTTTTGAACGTTTCTGTCTAAATCTCAAATGTCATTTGAAGAAAAAAGAAAACGGCCACACTTCTTGTTGAAGTCATGCCTTTGTCTCAGATCTTAAGATTTACTACTTCAAATGGATGCTCTCTTCAAGGAAACTGGACATATTATTTTATTTAGCTGCATTTTTCACTTTCGATTATTAAAATTCAAAATTATTTTTGTGTTTTGCCGACTATTATTTGCCTACGCGTATAAAACAGACCGCATTTACAACTAACAAAGAAATCTAGGATAATAGAGCCTTAACTTGTTTGGAGCCCTAAGATTTAATCAATATATAGAGGAGGTGACACATGGAACACGCATGATAAGACATAAAGAGAAAAGAATGTGATTGATTAGTCCAGTGGCCCCCAATTGATTGGTATCTTCTTATTTATGGCATCCATGTCCCAAGCCAACACATCCTTGCACCAAACTCATCCCATCAGGACCTTTGAGCCCTTATGCAGACGTTTAAATATATTTGGGGCAACTTTAGTATAATTTTTTGTGGCGAATGTAACTGATGTACTTTTTGTATTGCACCCAAGCCTGCATTTTTTCTCACTATGCACGGAACAAGCGTGGCACAAATGAATATGTGCCCCAATTAAGCTGAGTAGCATCAGTCCAGTGACTGGACTTAAATTTACTTAAAATGGGGCTTGTAGATCTCTTGTAAAATGATTCGTTATTTACCTACACATGGAGTAAGATAGGATTCAGTGAATATTTTTAAACATAATGCATCAATACGGTCTAGTGCGGTTCATAACATTTCTTTATCCTATATATTTACTTTTCATCAGCAAATTTCTATAAATGTGGTTTTGGTTTATTACTTTCAAATAGTTATACTTAAAAAAACAATGAGGGAATTACTATAATTTTGTTACTTCATAGGCGAGGGAAAAAAAAGATTTATTTCAGTTTCTGTGTCTTAATTCTGATTTACAAGTTTGACATGCATATGTCAGGGAAATTTTGTCTACAACATAGTTTTTCGTTAAAAACTATGTAAATCTCTAATGCATGTACTGTATCACCAAAGTAGTCATTCTTTCTGTCTAGCTTCTTCAACTTTAGGAATGAACAAGGCCATAGGAAAACGTTTTATATCCGAGTAACCGAGTTCTGTTGCTAGTTATATGAGCATTCAGAGATTCATCATCTGATAGTTGAGATCTGCTGTGCTCCTGCTGGATTTACTGTAGTCAGTGCTCCATAGACTTTAACTCAATATTTCTTCATTTTTCTAAACTATAGATGATTTCCAGCTATTAGGTCTCATGGAATGTAAAATGCTAAAGTGTTGCTTTCACTTTTTGTCGGCTCTGCAGCAAAACTTTATTCAGCCTGATTTTAATGGTAGAATTGGACTTTTGACTTGTTTATGATCATTTTATTCAATCCATGAGTACATATATTATCGCGTCTTTTATATGAAAACGAATTATTTTGGTTAATCTTTGCACCCCCGGTGGTTATTCTTTTGTATTCATTGTTTTGTTTGGCTACTGGAACAAAGCTCTTTGGTTAGGTTTAGGAACACTTGTTTTTCAATTAAAATACACACGTGTACTGCAGAAAGCTTCACCATTTTTTATGGGATTCCTTGGTGTAACAATGAGGTGACTGAAGTTACGTTCAGCTTTAGTCTTGTGATACTATTGGACTACCCTGCATGTTGCTGGGTGGTGAAAACTGACTCCAAGGGATCTTGATGAAGCATCCATATGTGACACATTGTTAAACTGGTCCTAAACCTGATGTCAATCAATGTCACGCTAGTGATACAAGTCTAGGTGATAAAATCTTTAACATTTTAATAATTTATTATCACATTAGTTTTATTACTAGGTGCAACCAATGGCAGCCTAATTAACATTTATGCTGCAGTTAATGCTGAGCCTCTGGGTTCAATGAGGAATCAAATCTACTGGTTCACTTTAAGACAAGACACAATCAAACTGAGCACAGCAAAAGGTTTCAGAAATTTGGAAACAGATATTCTTAACTTGATGTAAAACAATATCAACATATTTTCAACAATTATCATCTTTTGTACCAGTTTACTGTGATATTCGCTTCTAAGCAACATGAATTGCTTCAACACAAGAACTTGGGTCAAAATGATGAGAGTGGACAAAGTTTTTGCATGCAAAGCAGTTCATAATTCCCCTGATGTTTTTTTTTTATTTTTATGATGTCCTAATGTTTTTTCCTCTGTCCTCATTTCACCAAAGCAGGCTGTTATTCATAGAAATGTCACTGAGATTGCACTGTAATTAACTTTATGAATGCTCTGCATCTCCGCCTTGTTTTCTTCCTCTACACCCCCTTACAGTCTTCACTTTTTTCTGTCTCATCTTCACATAATTTCAATCAATGTCTTTTATATTTTTTTCCCCTGTTTCTGCTGGTCTGTTCATTTACTGCCTTTAACTCTCTTCTCCTTTTTTCCTGCCACACACCCCTTTCTTTCCGTCTCGCGATCTTCCAAGTTTTCTCCCCTTTTGTGTCTCTGTGACAGATGCCTAATTGAATGATGAATGTCCCTTCATTATGCTCTAATTGAACTGCTGTTTTTTTTTTTTCCCCTTCCTTTTTGATTGGCTGGCGCTTGAGCAGCTGGGCTCGTCTGATTGGTCGGGGGGAATGTGTCGAGGGTTTGGGGTGGGGAGCTGATATGGTTGCCATTGCTGCCAGCGAGTGGTGGCTGGCAGGAGGGGCAACGCTACTCTCCATCTGTCTTCTCGCAAACACATACACAAACACACACTGATACCATCGATGAGGAAGCCACCCCCTCTTCCTCCGCATCTTCCCCATCACCACAGCCTGTATTCTCACCTCTCACACAAGGGAATGATATGTGTGTGTGACAGAGTGCACATGCTCTTGTGAATCTTAATAAATTATGCAAATGCCTCGTTTTGAAGGGCCAGATATTAATTAAAATCAATTTTTTTGTGTTTTAGTGTTGATATTTTGCCCTTCTGGTCTTGTCCTTGTACTTTTCGTCCAGCCTGATGTTACGCAGCCCAACTCCCTCAACCCACCCCAGCACCTCCCCCCTCCTGCTTCACCTCGTCCACTCAAGCAATGTCACACATGCACTCAAACACGCACATGCGTTTAATCTCACACATGAGCAAGGACACATACATGCACTTACCGACTCTAAAACACATGTGACCATCATCCAAACACCCATAGACATGCTTTAAAGGCACAAATGTACGGACACACATTGGTGGGTGTCTTGGACTGGCCCTGACCTGACAAGCGGGCGATGAAGATTAATGCGTCCTCTCTGAGTGACAGGCTGGGGAATTGAAGGGCAGAGGGCCTCGTTAATCAAGAGCCTGACAGGTGCCATTCAGGCCTCCTGAACAACCGCAGCTCCCACCACCCACGCAAACACAGACACCCATTAAAATACAAACGCATAGTCTCACTGAAGCAAACCTACACACATCCTTCACTATCACAGCCCTCATCCTTTAACCTCCTTTTTTCCCCCGACCACATCCACTTTCCCAGTCGAGCAGGTCCGCGTTAAGCGCAAGCAGACTTAATCATGCACTGCCAGAATTAAAACTCATTCCTCAGAGCGAGGCTGCCAGCATGAAAATAAGAAAATCAATCGGGCGCTTGGCAGGCCTGCCCCATGTTCGCAGGCTTTGGGGTCTTTTCTGTTTTCATTTGTAGATGCCTTGAAGCTGAATGGACCAGAGCGGGGCCGGGCTTTATGATCATTTATTATAATTTACCAGAAACGCCAAGTTCCAGGATCATTACTGGCCAACCATTGATGATTAATTCCCTAATTCTTCCTGAGTTTCTTTTTACATTCCAGAGGAGTTGGATGGGAGGATGTATATGTATTATCTTTGGTGTAATGAGCCAACGTAATGGAGATATTGTTTGAGTTGGGAATGAAAAGGGTTGCCATGCATCTTCAGTTTAGCTAAAAGCTAACAGCTACTAGATCCAGTTTATCAAGTTGGATAAAGAAAATATGAAACAAAGGTTTTAGGCTAATTGTGTTTTTGTCATTTTATTATTAAACCGTCCTCATGAACTCTTAAAAAATGGAGAATTAACAAGAATAAATGTAAAATTGTCACATTGGAAAAGATCATAAATGTATCGCTCTTTGATAGCCATGAGATCTTTTTTTTTTTTTTAAATAAAACATTATTAATGCCACACACATATTTATGTTTTTGTAATAACTATGAAATGGAGCCCTTCTGCTTCAGTCTTGACAAGTGTTAAACTGTAATAACATTTAGGAGCATTTCATCACTTCTGCTCCCAGCAATAAAACGGAGACCTTACACTACATCTCTCTACCTGCCTCAGAATTCTCCAGCAAGTGGGCATTCGTTTTTGCAGTCTGGTTTTATTAGCTAATGGAACTTAATATTTCATGAGCTATTAACAGAAACCCGGCTCGTAATTAGTACCGTGTCAGAGAAATACGGGCATGTATCTTCATCAGGCGTCGGAGCAAGTCTTTTCATCTTCATTACGACCTCTCTGCATCATTTTTCACTCTCTTATTATCATGCCTTTGTTTTTGTTACTTGTTTGTCGCCTTGTGCTCGTTAACCAGCGCTCCGTGCTCGACGGCATCGGAAGAAAAACACAGTCATCTTTCATGGAGTTTCGTGGATCGGGATTTTGATCCCTGATTTCTAAAAGCAGATTTATTTTCTGTCATAAATATGTTTCGGTTTTTTCTTTTTTTCAGGTTTATAAGAGAGATTAGGGAACCTGAAGGCTGACAGTCACAGTCGTACCAAAACAGAAGGCAGCGGGTTCAGACTCAAACAAGAACTAGCTTGTACATTATCTCCATTCCCAGAAGAGCCTAATATAAGAGAGACATTAAGTAAATTGTGTTCTTATCCTTCAGCTCAGTCACATAGTTAATGACAGACAAGACCATTGACCTTTGGAAACTCTGCTCACTGTAATGGTATTGGAAATGTCAAGCCCTCTTGTAATAAAGTGGATATCCCTGTAGAGGTTGTCTGACACATCAAATTAATACAACGAACATTTTAGTGTATATATATTTCTTTTTTCTTTTTTTTTGACAATGACGATTCAGAATATGTTTCATACTGTATGATCACCACTAATCTTAAACTAAAACAGTCATTTCTAAAAGCTAACCTGCAAGTTGACATGTTTGATAAACTACCTCGACCCTCTTCCATATTTTCAAAATGCCCTCTTTTACTCTCCGACTGTCATGTGTGATTGTAAGGAGTTTTTTGCTGCTCATATCCGGAAGAACAACGATGACAGTTTCCAGCCAAAGGCCTCAAGGGCGCGCATCATTGCCACGCAGCCGTTGCTCTTTACCATGGCGATTCATGGGGGCTCTATTTCCAGTTGTATTATCTTAATTGTCCTGGCAAGTATGTTCAGTGGTTATATTATCAATTTATGGCCCCTCTTGCCACCCCATTAATCCAGCCTTTAAAACACTGTAACCAGTGGCTTAAACCTTGCGAGAGGAACATAAACCTGTCCCGGGACCGCCTGTGGCACCAGAGGCAAGATAGTGATCTGATAGCGAGGAGGGGTGCTATTTTTCTTAAACATTTTTCTGCAGGTATCCTGTCATTGCCGGAGACATCGGTTGAGGTTGAGTTATTGTATGTTGAAATAGGGGCACTTTGGAAAAGAATAATTTCTAAATGTCACTATTCTCATGGCACCGGAGAAGTTATTGTTCCTTACGGCCTTACGGAAGAGATGGGAATATATCTGTGAGCAAAAAGGTTATGGATGCACATGACGTGCTGAGAAGATCATGTATTTCAGCTTGTTTTTAACTACCAATATTTCACAAAAAAATTAGAGCAGAGCTTTAATATATATATATATATATATATATGTATATATATGTATATATATATATATATATGTATATATGTATATATATATATTTTTATTTTTTTTTATTTTTTTTACAATGACCAAGTTGATATTTTTATCTACCAAAACCCACCCAGATGGTTTCAGTACCTGAACTGTAGCTCAAAAACAACTGGAAGCTACAGTGATATCTCATATTAAGGTCTAGAATCCTTCCTGTAATGTGTTTACTGACCCCAAAGCCATCAACCCTTTTTCAGTTTGACAGAAAACACTTATATACTCTGATATACAGATTTATTTCCATGACTACCTGCATGAAAATGAACAGAAGTGAAAAAGCTGATATGTGCTCTAGGACACAAATCAGTTGATGACATTTCTGGACAATCTGAAAAACTTTTTCAAGATTACATTGTGAGAAGGATTTATAATCATTTTATGAGATTGAATTAAAATGCAGTAAATGACATCAAGTCTGCTTTTATGTGAAATTAGTTGTTTTTTTTTGCCCTAATCATTATTTGCATTGATCGCTTTTTTTTAAGATGTTAAAAAACAGACCATGCTCTTTCAAGTTATGGCTGCTCATGGTTAGAGCTGTGTAAGAGATACGTACTCAGCCTTGAGGTGATGTCATATGCCACAAGTCAAAGGTCCAATGTCTGATCCAATTATAGGCCTGTCATATACTGCACATGATCCAGATGACTGGGAAGTCACTCGCTGTTTTGCAGGGAGTTGCAGTTGCTCATCCACAAATCAGTGCACGAAGCTGCAGCTGCACCACAAGCCAAACTAGTGATTGTAGAGTTGGGTTTTTAATTTACAATAGACAAGGATTTTGGGTAAAAATGGAAAATTTTACTAATCTAATTACTAATAACATTACTTATATATTTCATGACTGTAATTGCATGATGCATCGACTATATTTCTAGAATTTATACATTATTATGCATAAACCCATTTTCTTTCTTTTATGGGGTTTTGTCAACTAATTCAGAAAATGCAAAGAAACTTGAACTAACACTTCTTTTACTGTAAGGCTTTGTTAGTTTCCTCTGATCATTTCCAAAGTTCTTTTTTTTTATCATGAAATATTGTCATCAGATATTGATGCTCCATATGAAACGTGCAAGCTGCCTTTTTTGTGGCTTTGTTTGTGTGTGTTTGTTTCAGTGTGTGTGCTATCTATTTCGCCTCCATCTCGTTCAAACCTCTTCGCGTCTCCAGGCTGAAAACTGCAACAGCAGTAATTGCCTGACCTTTACGGCAGCGAGATAGTCTCATTAAGCCTGATGGATAATGATGGCGCCTCTCCATGCTACGTGAACCTCTGTGATAATGAAACAACACAACAGCCCTGCTGCTCCACCGGGGGGTCACGGGAGGCGGCTGATAACCCGGGGAGAGCAGCCCATCCCTGGCTAACGACAAGACCCAGAGCCCTTCGGAGTGTCACCTCTCTCCTGAACGTCCACATGGGAGTTGGCGGTGTCACGGTGATGTCCTGTTCTCGTCTCCACTTCCACATTTCTGTCTTTTGATTCGAGACCTTAATATTCCTGTGGTTGGTAGATCCGAGACAGTGGATTAAGGAATGAGAAAGTTTGTCAGTATAATTTTGAGCTGAATTTACTTGTGGTTTAAAAAGTGGGTGACATTTTACTCCCATTTACTCTGTTGTTTTTATACATAAAGTCCAGTCTTTTAACATTTATACGAGCCTGTTTTCCCAACCTCTCAATCCCTAATAAAAAAAAAAAAGATTTCAGACTTTCCCTGCTGGGGTCATTAATTTCTTTCTGTTGGTTTCTTATAATTGGTAGGAAATAGTTTAAATGTGACTGGCACAAAGATATTAATCATCGTATGGGCATAATACATGAGAAAGAAGTCTTTCTCTTGGTACATTTCTAGCCACAGTGTTATTCAGAGTAGCTGTGTAAGAGTCACACAAAGTATGTGCAGAGTTTAAGCTGTTTTCTTACCTTTGGGGAGTTAATTGACTCTATAGCACTATATGTTTAGCTGTTTGTATCTAAAATGCATTAGAGAAGTCTAAGAGCAAAGCAATGATCGTCTTTACTCTCTAGACCAATCCTAACTCATTTCTCTAAATTCAGCCTGGAGGATGCGTTAACAGCTCTCATGAACTTAGAAAATGAGCCACAAATGTAATAATAACACTATAACACTTGTTTAATATTCCAGTTTTTCTCTTTTTATTTGGCATTATGCAGTTTATGACAAAAATGCTAAACTCAACACCGATTCTGAGTAATCGAGCAATGAAAGCAGGAATATGACAACTTTCCTGGATCTTGGTGCCCAAGAAAGTCTCATATGATGCTTAAAGTCTGATTCATCTTCTCTTTATTCTGCTTACTGAAAGGCATCTATGTAAATGTGATGTGGAGCTGCACTGATAACCAGCTTATCTTTAGCATGACCTTAGCCAAAAAAGGAAATATATGGAGTCCAGTTTAGTCACTGCAGACTCATGTAGTTTGATGTATGATAGCATTTTCTACTGCAGTAAAGCGTTTAAAGGCTAAAATAGGAGTTATACTTTAGTTATTGAATTTATGTGCACACAGACATGTAAACTAAGGGTACAAGTCTTGAAAGTGGGTATTAAATGGGTAATTTTATGTAGATGGTGACTGTGTGTCATTATTTAGGTTTATTTCGCACAGCTACAATTACCATTGAAAAGCTGACAGAGTGCAGAATTCCAACACTCTCTCAGTGGATTTTGATAAATGAAAAGATTACTCCCAAGTAGTTTTTTTTTCTTTTCCTTTTTCTCCTTCAGGATCAGTGTTCTATCACAGTGAGCGTTTTCATCAGTTAAGTCTCCCTGCTGAGATCTGAGCTGCAAAAAGGTGGTGTGCTAATATGTGTCCAAGCAGAAGGAGCCGGAAAGAGTTGGGTGAATTTTGCAGGGTGGGGGTCGATCAGAGGGCAGATTTCCCAGTGAAGCAGCCAAAACCAGCAGGGGGTGCTGACACCCTGATAACCATGTGCTAACGCCTCTGCTCCTCTCTCTCTCTCTCTCTCTCTCTCTCTCTGAATGTGGTTGTGGTCCACGGATTCCCCCCTCAGCTTGAGGAAAGGGTGGATATTCAAGCATGATGAAAAGTCAAAACATAAACTGAGAGTTTTGAAACAGCATGGAGAACTCAGATAAATGGAGCGGGGGGGGGGGGGGGGGGGGGGGGGGGGGGGGGAGCATGGGGTTGTGAAAATAATTGCACTTTCATGTTTCATTTTACTTTTCTTTTATTTCATACATGCTTCAAATCTAATTAAAACATAGTTTGATCTCACTAATGATCACGTTACTGAAACTCAGGGATTCATGTATAATTATTGCTTTAAAATTTTTTCAAACATTCCTGCAGAAAAGATGTGAGTCTGTGCTTATATGTATAATTTGTAAAATGTCATGTTTTGCTCAATTCAGTTGCTTGTTGTGTGATCAGTGATTACAATATTCTGTACAAACCGCACACAGTAATATATGTCAAGGTATGAGGCCAAATAATCAGGAGTGAAATGTTCAGTTAATTATAGAATAATAATTATTAATCTCAGATGCCTTAATTATTAAAACAGTATTGCCTCTCAGTTGATATCTTCTTCCTAATTAAAGTTAATTATTGTAAGGCTGAGGCTGCAGATACTGCATGTCTCCAGTCTGAAACCAGAGATTTGCTAGCAGATAAAATGATTAATGCAGCTGATTATTAAAACTGTTAAAACATGTCAGAACTACAGAAGTGACAAATATTCATTTCTGGGGTTAAATTATTGCAGAAGGCAAGTGAATTAGAAGAACTTCATATGCTTATTTTTGTATTTAATTTAATTATTACATAAAAAGATTTACAGTTGAATTGTAAGAAAAATTGTAATTTCAATTTTAAATGACAAATAATTAAATGTAAAAAGATATTATTTTTATTTGTCAAGCTAAAAAAAAAACCTTATGATCAAATACATTTTTATTCTATTAAAATCAGTGAGTTTTGATAATAGTTTCCTTTCAATTTAAGTGAAGCAAAAAATGGTGATTACACACAACCTGCATTTAAAATGTAGAAAACATTTTCCTTTGTTGTACTTTAAGCTTTGTTGTGGTCGTACTTACCATGATCTTCTCTGAGGCCTGTTAAAACACATTAGCTACTGCACTGGGTGAAAATGTAATCCAAATAATCTAAAAGAGTTTTTTTTTAGAGAAAGGAGATTGCATACAAAAATGAATCATATTACTTTTTTGTTTTGCTTGGTTTGTTTATTAGAAAAAAACTGAAAGATGTCCACATATATATACATTTATTCAGCTAAATATTTGTTTTTAGTTATTGTTTTTACAATAAATAAAATAAAAATAGACCATTTGCATTTTATTCTTTTTAAAAAAATACATCCTCTTGAATTTCCTCATATGATTTTATCTTTCATGTAGCTGCTTATTTGTAGGATTATATCAAATCCTCTGAGTGCGATTTTCACAGTGGTGCTTCAATGTTGCATCATAGCATGAGCTCATGTAGTGCTGCTGTAAGGCGCTGGGGTGTACAGTGAGTGCTGTGTGTTATGTGCCAGCTGTGAGAGTGGATAGGCAGGCGGAGCTCGAGCCAAGCCAGGCAGGCTGGAGTGGATCAGTTCTGTGATACTGCAACCCCCGGGGCCTCACGCCCAAGGGAGGGGTCACAAGTTCAACTCCCCCGTCTGCTGGGCATACAGGAGCCCCTGGCCTCCTCCTTCAGTGTGTGAAAAACTAGGGATCAGTAAAGCAAGACAGATATACAATATCAACATATATTTAATTGGCACAACACTTTTTTTTATTCAGCATGTGACACAATAATTTGCTTATTTATTTTATTTCAAATTGCTGGCATGAAGTCTCAGAGTCACTCATCTAGTTTGTGTTTCACATCGTCTCCAATCCATTTCAACATAGCTGGGGTGTGTACATCGTCACTGTGCTGAAATAGCTGCATTACAAATACCCCCATGGTTCCCCCAGGAGGACAGCATGTAAAACATATCAGAACCTCTGTATATGTATTCAGCCTCTCCGGAGGTGAAAGAAGCAGTGAAAATACTGTGAGACAAGCCCTTTTTCGGTCCATTTCATTGGACTGTCAAATGAAAGCTTGTAGGTTCAAGGTTGTCATCTGTTGCCATCTACGTAACGCCACTGCTGTTTGACTTTCACATGGAGGTGCTAAAAGGAGATTTAGAGTAGGTAATCCCTCTTTTGGAACTTCCATTTGGGCAATTATGATGCTGTAACTTGAGAAAAACTCAAAAGGAGCTGCATTTCAGTACATACTAAAACACTGCATGAGGATATGAGTAAATCCATGCTGACTAACTGATAATGATTGATCCCAACCTGTGTTGCCTTGCATGCAATACTATGTTGAATGCACCACTTGACAAACTAATTATGTCTTATTGAGAATAAGTGTCTTCTGCTTCATCAATGGTCTGGTCTAGTGGTTCTTCTGTGAACTGAAGTAAATGTTTGAAATTAGAATGAGTTTGTGGTTTTGACTGCTATGAATCTACTTGTGGTACATGATCGAAACAGCTCTGACTCTTTGTATTCAGGACAAAATATTCAAGAAAAAATGGAATTAGGTACCATTTTTTATATTATTGTGACTTGAATAAATCCCATAAATCTGACACCAGGCTTCCATAGAACTCAGAAATATGTTACAATTTGACCTACTTTTCTCTTTTCATGAACAGCTTCAGTTTCCTTGCATTTGTCTTTGTTTTTTGACACCAGACAGTTCCAACTATCCATCGTTCACAACTGCTCCTCCTCTTAAAGGAAGGAACATGCTTACCAGAGGCACCTCTGCAGTGATAGATGTCCTCAATACTTCTCCAGCCCGACCTTTGCAAATAGAATACCCTGCTGTGCTAAAGAAAACAATGTGTTTCTGAAGAGCAAAATACAATCCATCACCAACTCCGCAAGGACTGAGAAATGGGAGCAAAGGAGGAAAGACAGGAGGCGAGAAGAGTGCAGTGGAGGGTTATAGGGCTACCTGGTTTTCACATCAGAGGAGTTTGAAAGGAGGAGGGGTTGTGGGGTCTTGAAGGCCCTGAAAGGACCCCGCCGTTCATACAGCTTCTCCTGTTGGGTGAAACCCTACCCTGGTTCAGCCATTGCCACGCCAGAGCCAGCTTTAATCAATCATCAGCTGTGGCTGAGGTGACAGGAGGCATTCTGGGAGATTAATTGTTGTCTTTAATTCAAGGCCTGATGTAAACAAGGAAGGACTCCGTCTCGGTGTGATTAGTATGTGGCACAGGGGGTTAGTAGTTTAAGGGTTAGAGAGCAGATAAGCTAATGGCTTGCAACTTCAGTTGAAGTACAATTGTGTATTCAGTGTCCAAACCAGAAAGATTTTAATTTAAGTGTAAAGAAACAAGATCAAGGTGATATCATTCAAAGGGCTGACCATATTCCTAAACATAAAAAATGTAAAATATCAGAAATTTGTCTTGACATCTATTGAAATTCAAATTAATTTTTCATTTGGATGCACTTTGGATTTAAATTGAGCTAGGGGGGCATTATTAATTCAAAATGGCTTCGTTTTAGATGGTAACGGACTGAAGAAAGCACAGAATAATTGGCAGCTGGTCTTTTTAACACAAGGACAAAAAATTACTTTGTTAAATGACTTTTTTTTTATTTAATCGTCCATCTTTAACCCTGTGTGTCCAGAAATGGTCTTTTCCCCTCATTATTTCTCCCATGTTAAGACGGCTGTATGGACGACAGTACCTACATTTGTCTCTCTACATTTGCCCTGAACAACCTCCCCTCTCATTTCCTGAGGGACCCGTCTACCCCTCCACCCACCCCAACCAAAAACATTATGCTGAGTTTTCTCTACACCGACCTGTGAGGACAGGCAAAGACACCTAAGTCATTACCCATGATAACTAATCTATTAATGTTGAATGATGGCCTCATTAAAAGGTTCACATATAAGTCTAAGCTTATGTGTTAATGACATGTTAATGCTTCTGTCAATTATAAGCTGGGGTAATGACACCTGCAATGAGATGATATCGCTGGTTGAAGTCAAACTTGTAATTCCATCCCTCAAGAGGTTAAGTGGAGCGTTGATCCCTCGGTGGCAAATGAAAGATGAATGTTACGCAATGGTTGAAGGTGTTATACTCATCTAATAGTTGGTGGGAAGTTTGGAGAAAATTGAAGGGAAGTTTGACGTTGTGATGGAAGATGTTTCAGAAAAGAGAGAAATGGAGATGTATGGAGTATTCAGTGATGTTGACCTCACATGTGAATATCAAGTGTTTCCAAAGTAACCTTATTGCAGAAATGTTCCTGAGGATTTCATGCATCCTTCATAGAAGGCATGAAGGAACTGCATTATGGGAAATGGAGGATTCACTGCTTTCAAACCTCCATCTTAAAAACGCACTATTGAATTATTGCAGATTTTTTCAGTAAGGAGCCACCTAATGGCCGCATCCTACCTCTACTCTGAGCTTACTCCAGCCAGTAATAATCTGTTTGATGTTGACTTTTGTCTTATCTCTTCCTTTGTCCCTTTCTCCCTTTCTTTTCTCCCTTCCTCCAATAATCTCCTCTTGCATTTCTTTGATGAATCACCCAAGGTGCGCTTTCGAAATGACCAGTGTGCTGATATCTAGTTGCTAGCGTGGCACAGCGGTAAAGCAAAATGCTGCTGTAAAGTGATGCAGCGTCCTCCACAAAAATAGTTGTGAAGTGCGGTTTCTCAGTCACAAGACGTTGCCAGGCAACGACGGTTCCAGGAATGCACACAATGAATCTCAGCGTACCATCAAAACGAGTAAGAAACACATGTTTTTAAGATCAGAAAGTTACTTAGTGCTACTTTAAGGGTGGATATTTCTTTTTTCCTCTAAAACATTATTAATGAAGTTTGACAGAAATCTCACCTTAAACTATTCTATTCATATATCTCATGTTTATAATGTATGCAACATCTTTATTCATAGCACTAGAAAACTGTGAATGTCCGCCATTTCCTCTGCCTTCTCTTTAAGTAACATATGCACCGTAATTCACTTGAGTCTTTTTCCACCAATTTACCCAAACTTAGCACCATGAGTCGTGACAGTTATGACATGGCCAAAGACACTTCTAATGCTGGGCTCAGGCCACAGCTGTTTTGGATGGACGCTAAGGGGGAGAAATCTACTTTAGACCTCTGTCAGTGTTGATGTTCGGCTCAGAGAACGGTTTATAGATGCAATCTCGAACCTCCCGAACTGCTCACAAACTCATCAGAGCTGCCTCAGTCTTATCAAACATAATTATGAGTTAGAATCTGGATGCTTATGACTCCTAAGTAGCTGACTGGCCGATGTACGGCCTATACGGTAAAGGCTACGTAGGCGGTAAATGCCACCGTGAGCATTCACTCCTATCTGATTAGGTCGTCTATTAGACTCCTAAACAATACTACTTGGTGACGGGGTTTGTTCTGCTTTGAGTTTCTATTCCTGATTCAAACAATGACGACTAAAAACAAAATTGACAGGCTCTCCTGTTTTAATCCTGTACGTGTCGTATGGATTATAACTATTATGTCTTAGCAAATCTGTCGGCTCTGTAAAGGCCGCAAACCCAGAGAAATCAAGAGGAACAATCACGTCATTAAGGTTATTCATGGTTATAATTCTACGGAGATGGAAGCTAAGATGCAGGATATATTGCTAAGACGTAGACTCTACAGATGTAGAGGGCTCCGATTTTGTCATCCAGAATTGTTAAATGTTTTACCTCTGTTTGTTTTTTCCTTCAAGAAAGTATTGCTAAGGTTACAGAAAGTTGTGGCACAATAGTTTCTGTTTCATTTGCATCTGCTTCCCCATGACCTCATGCAGAATCATGTGAGTTGCTCCCTCTGGCTTTATAACATGAATAATATCTTGGAGTGTGTGATGCAGCAGTAGTTCAAAATAGTAGTGTGTGGAGATTCAATATAATATGTACTATGTACTAGCCTGGTATGAGAATCAATCCGGATCCGAACAACTGCAGTCTGAGCTTTTATAGAGCGAGGCGGGGAGGTAAGGAGAAACTTTAGTCCACAGGAGTTTTACTTTCAGGATGATCTGAGGAATTAGGTTTAATTAATGAATGCTTATTGGATTTGGATTCAGATTGCATGGTGTTAAATCCTATCTGTAAAGGTATGGCACCATCCTGGGCCTCCCTGATGCAGGCCTGTCTCCATGTCATATGGGGTTCATATCATCA
The DNA here is from genome assembly GCA_028567055.1 of Leptatherina wallacei. Lineage (NCBI taxonomy): Eukaryota > Metazoa > Chordata > Actinopteri > Atheriniformes > Atherinidae > Leptatherina > Leptatherina wallacei. The sequence continues at coordinate 22,890,829 of JAOXYM010000017.1, forward strand.
GCCTGTGCCAGCTGTGCGATCAGTGGGATTGATCTGTTGGCAGCGGGACCACATTCATCAGTCCCTTTCTCTGTTACTCATTCTCTCTGAAAATCTCCTCCTCTATCCGTCTCTATCCTGCTATCTTTCTCCCTCTGTCTGTCTCTTGTCCTTTTTTTTTTTTTCTCTGGCCAGGCAGACCGTTTCAATGTGAAATCATGGTTAATGCGCCATGACAATCTGACACAACGCACAGTCCAGGCCCTGCTCCATCTGGTTTCAATTTAATTTGGTCAGAGGAGTGGGGGTGTGTGGTGGTGGTGCAGGGATGGAGGGGTGAGATGAAGGGATGGAGGACTGGGTACTAGTTGCAAGGGTAGGAGGGGGGGGCGCAAGATGAAAGCTTCACACGTTATTCTCCGCCGAATCGTCTCACCATCCCTCATTCTTCCCAAATTGCCCTCTCCCCTCCTCACATGTAGCATTTACTCCCTCCCAAAAAGTCTAAAATGATAGCTGCTCGATCAAAGGTCCCCTAAAATATGTTAAAGATCTGCAAAGGGGAAAGGGCCATGGGTTGGCTCATTAAGACCATTAGACAGAAGTGTGTTTGTATGTGTGCGCTAGGAAGGTGGGGGCGATGACGGATCAAACCATGCTGAATGGACACAGGAGGGATTTAGCCTTGGTGTAAAGAGTTAATGGGGACATCTTCTTGCAGTTTGCTATCCTCAGAGCAAGATGGAAGAAATGAGACCATTACTAAACGGTGGACCTGTTAAGAGCAATTTTCCTAATTATAGGGATGGAACAATGTGTCAGTTGCCGCGGCAGACGTGTCAGCCCATCGGCTTGTGGAGTGTTAACTCTTTAATGTGTGTAACTAACAGGCTTCTCTTAGGCCAAGGCTTAATGACTTAATGGAAGTAATGATGTAAGGAAAGCCATATGTGTTGAAGCTGAAGGGGCCACGGTGGATACAGGATGCAGAATGATAGGTTCACTGTCCATACACAGCATGGCAACAACATCTATTTATCTTTCTTGATCAGCATCATGTCAGGGAACTTGTTTAAATCCCATGGAATCTTAAATGTTATATAATCCCTTTTGAAAAAGGCTTTTTAATTTAGAAAGGTCAGAATGTTTTACAGCCTTATTGTTTATCAATTTCATGCATGATACTAATGTTGCTTTGTCAAAATGTGGTTCTATAGGGAGGTGAAAAAAATAATGAGATTGTGTCAATTGGTTAAATTCTGCTCAAGTTAAGATAAGATAAGCTAAAATAAGATAATTTATGTGTTTGTTTGCATCACTTTTAATTGTTGTGAAAACAAATAATTAAATCAGTCTTTCAATGTTACAGTGTTTCTTGAAAAATATGCCATTGAGTCTTAAGCTACTTGAATGTATCTGTAATATATTTACATCTGTGAGGGTAGATAGTATAAAAAGATATAACAAATAATAAATAGAGTAAAGAGTAAAGCAACAGTGACTATTATCCTAAAAACAACTGATCTCACATTGACTCACAGAATTCCAACTTTTTAAACCCCATGCCAAAAGTTTGTGTTATAATTTTAGTTTGCTGAAAGGGCTTCTTTAAGACAATAACAACCTCCCTTGCAGGCTGCATTATTAACATTTATTCAGAGGTTGATTTAATGTGTTTCATTAAAGGAAGTGAACTGAGTGTGATTAAAAAAACTATGTATCTGTTCCAGTTAAAGACAGTGTTCAGTCCTTTTAAGGCCCACAGCTTTGCTTCTGAGTCTAAATGGTTTGTATATATTATGATGTTTGGGATTCCACTCTCTCTCCAGCCAACCATTTGACTAGATATGAGCAACATCTCAATTTCAAGAATATTTGATATTACTTGCTCATTTTTCCCCGTTTTTTATATGTGATTTTAAGATTGATGTGATGTTTAATAATAATTAGATTAAGATGTCCAAAGTCCCCCAGTGAGTGTCCATCTATCACTTTGTGTGAGTGACTTCATAAAAACACCTTTTTTGGGTTAATTGATGTCTGTATATAATATTTCCTTTCCTCATCACGTCTGCATTCCACTAAAGGAGGCCACTGCTTATTGGATGTGTTGGCTGAGTCAGAAACTCCCAAAGCCTGCTCCAGAGCCATGCCTGCTCCCTACGGATGAGAGCGTGCTCAGCATGCAGCTGTGGCAACAGCACCTTGTTTCTTTATGGAGGTCAAGAATGCATGCATGTCTCTCCTCATCTCGGTGGAAAGAGATGGAATGGGCCGCAGAGATCCAGAGTAAGAGAGAGAAAAAGGGCAGGATTCCCACCTCATCCATCACTCTTCTCGCAGGATCCGCCTCCACAGACCCAGATTTACACGGCAGCTATCCTATATGACTGTCTTTATGGACTGCTCTTCACCATCAGCCAACAATTGTGAAGGGATCAGAGAACGCACCGGAAGAAATTAGTTCACGTCAGCTCTCATTTATGATGTGTTTAACTAGTAGGTGCTACCGAGAGGTGACTGATTCATGCAGCTCTACATTCCTGCCCTGCTCATTTCTCCCACTCACAGCCAAACACACACGGCCATTTTCATCTAGGGTTATCGGGTCAATAAAACCTGGCGACCTCGACCAATCATAAAACAGTCAATGCAGGAGAGCAGGGATTGATTAAGTTCGTAACTCGATTTGAGCTGCGTGGAGCCTGGACTATAAAAATTGGAACGAGTATAAATCTAATGTGAGGACATAATCCGAAGAAAATCAAAATGTAAAGTAGATGTTTTTAATGGCATCTTTTTTCATCATGAGAATGTGGCCTTTTGACTTGATGACTATTGATGTGTTTGATCCACAACCTAGCCTTTTCTTCGTGAGTCTCGCTGGATAGTTGAAGGCAAGAGTTCAAGTTTCGAGATTCATCTCGGTCGCAGAGAAATTCAGCAGCTACGATAGGTTGTTTATGCTTTCAGGGGGGTGAAGTCTACCAAATATCCAAGCCATATGTTAGCAGTAAAGCGCCATTCTCAGATCCTCGGTTTACTCAGTGAAGGGGTTAAGAGTTGATGGGGCTAATTCTGCCCAGTGATGAAGTATTCTTTGGGGATTTAAGATAAATATGCTTTTGCAGGTACGTATTGCAGAGGGTTTAAACATAACCAGAGGCACAATAAAGAAGGGAACCTATTTGGCATGGTTGTGCTAATGTAAAATCTCCTTTATGTTATATCTTGCCCCCTTTATTCTTTATATTCTCAATTTAAAAGCAAAAATAACTCAATAAAAAAACACATTTATTTATTTTTAACAGAATAACAACTTGTTCTCCACAAAAGCCTCATATGTTGCAGCTGAATCCATTTGAAAGCACATTTGGTTGGGTTTTTTTGAGGTATGGGTTTTGGCAGAATGCATCGCAGTGGCCTTGTATCCACGTACCCATACTGATGCTGCCCATCATCCAAACTGGCAGATGGCTGGTAGCTCGAACAGCTTTCTGGTGTTTAATTATGATCGTAATCAAGGGAAATAAAGATCAATTAAAGCACAAGTGAAACTAATGAAACGCAAGCGCCGTGAGCAGCCGGACAGTTGTCCAAAATGTTTCTCATAATAAATGCAAACTGCATCCTAAGAAAGCATGAACATAGAGTGCTGGCTCAAATATGAAAATACTGGTGTTATTGACCTTTGTAGTAGAATATCTTTTTTTTTTTAAAGGACAGTATATTTTAGGTAAAAATGTCATTCTTTAATCTCTAAAAGTCAAAACGCACAATTAATTTCACAAATAAACCAGCAAAAACAGTTGTTACTAAAAAAGGAGACTATAAAAGGAGTAGTGAGAGCACTGGGCAAAATATGCACAGAAAAGTGCACAAACATGAATATTTTATCTGACTTAAACATCCATTTGCATCAGCAGCTGACATATCATCTTTGCCACTCCTGCTCAAGGTTTTGGAAAACTTGTAAGATTCTAATTTGCGAGGAGTTTTGAAGAAACTTAACACATATTTAGCCATTTCTGCACTTTTGAGAGGTGGAAATAGCCAGAACAGTATGTGGCTGCTGGCAGCACTTCAACTGTCTTTTTACCAAGCTGTGTGTCTTCCACTACAACATTGCACGGTCCATCTGAGCGAGATGGGGAGGGAAGAGAGTCGTGGGGAATGAGGACGAGATAAAAGTAAAGGGAAAAGGGGGAGACAGATGCCACCACTGTGGCCATGGCATTGTGGGGTATTAATAGTCCAGAGCCACATTGTGCCAACCTTATTGGAAATGCGAGAGCTGTCATGCTGCGTGCCGCCATCACACGCTAGCATCAAAATGAAATGGGCAGAGGTGTGAAGAAATAGATCTGGTCAGGGGAGGTTTCCAAAGCCACGGAGGGAAAGTACAATGCTGCAAGGTTTGGCAGTAAAAAGTGTAAAATGATCTGAAAAATCTGCTGAAGTATTCATGAATTATTTAAAAGTTTCAGTAATTTACAGTAGAGTTTAAATAGTAATTGAAAAAGACCATAGATGTACTTCAGGAAAGATAATGTAGCTTATTTTAAAAGAAAAGTAATTCAACTGTTTGCAAATGCTATTATGTTAGAAGAAAAACAGTCAGTTGTAGTTTAATATAACCTGTGTATGCAATATTACCCTATACTGAATTAGACTATATACATTTTGCACATTTAATTGGGAATAAAGCTTCTATTTTCAGATTTTATGTGGATAGCTAATGCCTTAGCTGCAGTGGCACCCTTTGCAGTGATGAATGTCTTTAAAACATTATTCCAAACACTGAGGGGTAATTAGTAATGTTTCCTTTAAAGCCCAGTGTCGCTATACTGTTTTCTAGGAGCACAGAGCTCTAGTTCAGAGCTGTAATGGCATAATTTATCTTTCAGGAACGCCAGACATGCCGCAACTGATTGAATCATGCTGCAGCAAAACCAAGTCTTCTGTGATACAAGATCAGAGGAGGTATGTGTAATTGTCATAGCTGCTAAGCCCTGAGACTGTATAGACTGAGCATACAAAATGCACTCGCATATGGCACGTACTCTCGGTTGGTGTAAACTTGCCATGTACTGAAGCCATATGCCGCCACCTCATCTCACACAGCTACCTGGAGTCTGCAAGCTATTAACAAGATTGTAGGGACAACCTGAAAACAATAATCTCACCTCATAAAAGTTTGCTTGAGAGAAAACAAAATCAGAATAATGAACTACTCCTTGTCTCAAAAGCTGCCACATGAATTATTTTGAACTGTGTATGAGGAGATGTTTGTATCATTTAATGAGGGGCAGATTAACTGACGCATAAGGAGGACTGTCTTCCTCGTTTTATATAATTCCTTACTAAATCTTAATTTGATGGAAGCTGGCGTAGCTTTCTGGAATTAGCTCATTTGCTCCTACGTACTGTATATATAAGTGTAAGTGTTTGTTTTTGCACATGAACATAACTCATAGGTGTCAGAGCTGCCATATGAGCATGAATATGATTAATAGCTTACCTGACTAATATGTTATGAGATACCTTTGGACGGGGTTTGTCCTCTCGGGAAGGTGAACATGCTCGCTAAATTTCAAAACAATTCAGAAATTAGATATGAGGGTTTTTCTCTGTGTTCACTTGGGAATTCTGGTCAGATATTGATGGTATTCTAATAGATATGTTGTCAGCAAAGCAAAGAATTACAGTAAATAATTGAATGATTGTGGTGGCGTGAATCATCGTCCTGTTGCATGACGAGTTGGCAAAAATTTTGTTGGCCTCACATTTGACTCTTGAATGCTTTTGTTTACACTGGAATTCATGTTGGACTCAATGACTGCAAAGTGTCCAGGTCCTGTGGCAGCACAAGGAGCCCAAATCATCAGCCCTCCACCACCGTGCCTGACAGTTGATAAGAGATGTTTGTGCTTAAATGTAAGGTTTTCTCCAAATATGCTGCTGTGCATTATGACCAAACAGCTCCACTCTGGCCTCATCTGCCCATTTGACATTGTTCCAGAAATCTTTTGGTTTGTTCAGGATATATAGGATACTTGTTATTTAAGCAGTATTAACATTTAACATACTGAGTCTGAGAATTTGCTTTTGGATTTTTTTGCAGGAACGACCTTGCTGGGATGTCCTATCCTGGGAATATTTGCAACTTTCTTGAATATTATCCACTTTTATCCACACAGTGGATATACTTTTTACTGTAGAATGATGGATTTCAAAATATTTCCCCATGATATATTTTCCTAACCTAACAAAGGATTTTTATGCCTAAACCTAACTAACCCAGGTTTTTTTTTTTTTACTGAACCTTATTAAATAGCTAGTAAAACAACAACTCTTTCCTCTAGAGGTCATGTATTTGTTCCACATCCCAATGGCCTATCCCTTTCTCCAGTGGATTTCTTTCTTTTTTTTTATCTACATGCTTCTTCAATTAGGGGAGGGAAGTCATGCGGGCACTATGTTTGAGTGACTCCAATGACAAATCCGTTAACTGACTTTATCTTTGCAATCTTTTGTGTAGGCACAAACACATTAGGTGCCACAACTGTTAAAAAAAGAGAATATTAAATAATGTGTTTATTTTATGCAATTATTGGAGATCTTTGTGTCCAAGAAATTATACTTAGTGTTATTGTTTGGTCAGCTACTCGCTTTTAGATGATATAATGTATAAAACATACCAGTCCAGTACCAAACAATTTTGACTGGTGCTGCATTTAAAAACACTGAAAGATCAAATTTGCTTAAGTTTTTCAAATCTGACGTCCCCCTTTCTGGACAAAATGGTCATTTTGGAGACCTCATCTGAGCTGTTTGTACTAAAACCTCTTTCATTAATTAACCTCTTAATGTTTATATCTTGTACTTTGATTTTATAGAAGCTTTGAGCTACTTCTGCATCATTCACAAGGGACATTCATATTCAACCTGAAATTTGTTTTTTTTCCCTGAAACTTTTTCAAAAATTGTCCCATGATCCATCTTCATTTCTTTGTCACCAATAACACTTATACTGATAATTACACATTATGGGTATTCCCTTATGATTCAAAAACCCTTCTAACAGGTTGCAGAGATATACTCATTTCATTATAGGTTTGTCTTAAATGTGTAGTTTAAACATTCGTTGACGTCTTATGTCCCCCTTTAGCCATCTCAAAATTATTTTTTATTTTCTTCTATGTTGTATAAAGCGTGATAAAAAATAACATTGACATGTGTTTGTAAAATTAATCATGAGACACAGATTGGGTTTGACTAAGAATTGGACTGAACAGGTTAAGAGACCCAAGCTGGTTTCTGTAGCTTCTGTTTCACTGAATAAAGCTTTCACATGAAGATCTTTATTGTTTTTTTTTCCATTTCTCAGTATGTTATAAAAACCAGTTTACATTCTGACATGGCAGTCCTCTGATGTCTCCCGCAGGACCTCTTTACAGCTGTGCAGTATAACACATCAGCCCCGCGTTGTTATCCCCTGTACCCCTGAATAATTCAACCATGCACTACTGCCTCTCGCACACTGTTTGGGAAATGCAGTAATGAGAAAAGCTATAAAACGCCTCAACAGTCTTTGGTGCTGAAAAAAAAGAGAGAGAGAGATGAGAAAAGCCTGGATCCAGTCTTAGAGAGACACCAAAGAAGATGGCTTACTGGGTCTTTTTTTCCACAGATTTACTGTAAAGGGGAGGGAGCGTAAAAACCACAAAGAGAAAGGAAAACTTCAAAAGAGTGACCTGCATATTTTTACCCAATTAGATATTTCTAATGTTACTTTTGAGGTGTGATGCTCAGTCGAGCGTCCCCCTGGCAGAACAAAGGAAGGGAATGCGTCGGAGTCTCTTCCTTCTTGATCATCCAGTGATTTTCAAGGTGTAAACATGAAACTGCTTTGGAGGAAATTTCTTGAAGGGGGGGGGCATTGGCAGGAGTTCAGAGGAAGCTTTGTAAAGTAAACCAGATTTGTTCAGGGGTCTGTGATCAGTTTATTTTCCCAGTACCCACATCTTTATGCCGGGCCTTCTTGTAATTGTCCTCATGTTTCAGCTAATTTCACATTTCCAGAGAGAATAAGGGAGGGATAATGGAAAGGAGGAAAGGAATTTGGCAGCTCAAGCTGAGTAACACCCTCAGACATTCATATTTTTGTTGATGTCATTTTTACCGGATTTAGGAGCCTTTAGGGACTGCTCCACCACAAAACCTCTGGGGTTTCCAGCACTTTTCTAACACTTTTCAACATATATTTTTCTGTTATTTTAGGATTTTAATGGTAAAATCACTCTTCATACTCAAACAGATATTGTCATCATGTACTGGTCTTGATTTTCTTCAACAGCTCATCAGAGTTGCTTCACATTCATTCATAGTTCTAGTTCTAGAAAAACTCTAAACTTTCCCCAGATAAGAACATTTCCAGACAGTCTACATCCTCCTGGCAAGGAAAAAAAAAAGTGCCCAAACACCCAGGAAATCTATTCTTCTGGAAATTCTTCTGGAAACAGGCCCGCCTGCACGTATTAACCAGCCGACAAGTCACAGCTCACTACAGTGTCACTAAACTTTTCAAGGTCTTCCATCTAATGTTTCCTTTGATAGTCTTTGGACAGAATACAGTGCACAATGTGATACCCAACGAGGCATGCTTGCACGTCTCATGCACAGACAGACCCAAAACAATCTCTTACACCACAGAAATGATGTAACCGCAGTTTGAGAGGATTTTTTTCCTCTATACAGGCTTTCATCTGTGGACAAACTTCACTTCCTATAAAAGTGGAACTAAAATTAACAGGGAATATAACACACACAAAAAATCCTTGGCTCATGATGACTTTTTTTTTTTTTTTTACTTTTTTGTATTTCATATTTCTTATTCAGATTTTTTTTTTACGCTGTTTCTATGCAGAGCACCCACATTTCATTATGCCATGCACAATGACAATAAACGCTATTCTGATTCTCAGCCTCAGCTCTAACTTCATCCTTGCATCACTTGCCTGCTGTGGGATTTTTTTAAATCAGGTTGGTCTGGGCCGGGCTCATTTATCCTCATTTCTCCAGGTGAACCCCATGTGAAAGGATTTTTCTTAAAGAAATGACCAAATATTCTTTAATTACTTCTGAAGCTAACATTTCCTCCTCAGATTCATCTGTTCGCATCAGTTTGTTCATCATCCGCTTAGCGCTGGAACATTTGTGCTTGGATACCAGGGGTGTGATTTTTGATTGACATGTGGAAAATGGATAGGATAAATGATGATCTAAAACCAATGCTAATTGCCAGAGGGCTGCATTGAAGGGAGCAATTTGACAGAACCAATAAGAGACCAACTTCAGGTCACCTTTTTGCCTAACGTTTACGTTCTCACACATGTACACCCATTTGGCCAGCGCCCCTCCCCTATGGAACTTATATATCTAAGAAGTTATGAACCAAATGCAACGAACTCTCAATAAATGCTGACAGACCGTATCAGCACACTGTATCAGTATCAATTTTAATGTATTTATCTTTTATTGATTTATGTTTAAAGGAGGTAACCTTCTTGGTGGGGGCGGCACCTCAGCGCCTTATATTAACAAGCCACCACTGATTGCCACCTATGGTAATGGAGTTGTATAGATCTTAGTAGATAAAACGATGCCCTTCCCCTTCTAGCATATGGTACGAGGACAGTATCCCATTTAAATGGCCTGCTTAAGCTATAAGCATAGCCTGAACTGAATATGCATAAAATGTACTGAACATTACCATTTTCAATAAACAATTTTACACATTTCATGTATGGTTTGGTTCATAATGAATGTAGAGGAACATTGGAACAACGCTTTTCAAAGAACCTTTTAGGTGATCTGTTGCAGGCCACCTTACACTGAATGTGTTTAGTGAAGGAGTCAAGAAATCTGGGCAACTCAAAACTGAACATTTTGAATTGCTAATTACTAGCGTCCTACGAAAGCCTTTTCATAGGACTTTTCAAGTCTTTTTGTACTGCAAGGCTCTTAACCACAGGAAGATGACATAAGAGTAATCCAGCTGTTTCACATATTCAGCTTTACAGTGATAGAAGTCACATGTTGCTTGCCAAACTGACTGCTACATTAACTGCTTTGTTTAACTGGGAGCATTTACTTGACTGTTTTTGTTGCTGCAGTGCAAATCAAAGCGGCTCCTGTAGGGCTTTGGAAGGAAATGAATGCATGTCTTATAAATGCCAACACTCCTCACAATCAGTTAAATCCGCCAAACAAACACACTTACCCTCAGTGATCTCGCCTTATAATCCAAGGGTAGAGTGGAAGGAGGTGGGAGAGAAGATGCCTTTTGAAACTGAGAGGAGCTTCTCTGAACCATTACCCATCAGCCCCTTCATTCTCACAGGGCTAATCCCAAGGGGCGAGTGGGTGTCCGTGGAGGATACGTTGTCTCGTATGCGTTAATAGGGGATTACACATGTTAACATCTATCTCACAGTGCGCTTGGCCAAAGGGGCTCTGCTACAGGGGTTTAGCATATGAATAAGGAATAAGGGGATGATTGAATAGAGGCCATGGTGAGTGAG
>JAOXYM010000017.1:22902938-22918902 GCA_028567055.1 Leptatherina wallacei
ACTAACTAACTAACTAACTAACTAACTAACTAACTAACTAACTAACTAACTAACTAACTAACTAACTAACTAACTAACTAACTAACTAACTAACGTCATTATACCAGACTAATCAGCCATGGACCAATACATTCAAAGCTTTGCACTCCCCCAAAAATAAAAATAAAAAGGGCGGGGGGAGGTGGAGGGGGGTCAATAAGTCCTACAGCCGAAGCCACTGATATAGTTTGTTATTTGTCATCTAATGTCACCAGTTTGTATAAGAATACAGGGGAATGGAGCATAGGTATGAAGTGTCTTTTGAAGAAGATATGGATAAAAAGCTGGCTTGGTAAGGCTCACAGGGCTTTCCAACTCTTTTTTTAAAAACTGCTCCAGGTCACTAAGCTCTTTTTTGTTTTGTTTTTTTGTTTTTTTTTACCTGTGTTCAGTCGTCATGAAATATTATTGCAGTCCAAGATCTTGTTAGATTCAAAAGACATTTGAGTCAACCGCATCAAAATGATTTTAGATAACTGCACAATTAACAAAAAAAGGGAAAAAAAGTCTCGGAGTGGGCAGAAAGGCTCCATGTTTCCAAAAAGGAAAACATTTTATATGTTTAATGACCCAATCTGGATGAAAGAGTTTGTTTTTGAAGATTTCTCTGTATTCATTTTTGTTTCGTCCTGGGACATGGAGATGAAATTGTCATGCAGCGCAGACGTCAGCAGAGCTCTCTGGGAGAACGAGGTGTTTATTTCCTGAAGGTCAGGCCTTTGTGTGGAGAAACTTGGTGCCAGATGAGATAGACCAGTAAATTGCAGATCTATCATCCCCCCCCCCCCCTCCCCCTCCTTCCCCCCCTCTCGTTCCCTCTTCCTCATATTCCCTACTTTCCATGCTGTTTCTCATTCTTGGCATCCTCTTCTCATCTTCCTCTCCAGCGTGTCCCGTTTCGTCTATATGGTCACATTTTCATCCCTATCTTTGGCCATCCACCGCTCATATACAGCGCCTTCTCCACCCTCTTTGTACTCGATCCCTTCTACCTCTGCCTCTCGCACGCTCTGTCTCTCCTTCTGTGAAATCAGTATAGGAACCGTTGGCACTGCCGGTGATTTATGACTCCGTCTGAGCAGACCCTTATCAGGTGCAGGCAAGACTCTCTGTGCTGCCGCCTGCGTCTGAATGACAATGGAGAACCAGTCGCATTATGCTCCACAGCCTCGCCCCTTGCTTTCTGGACACTGCAGATTACATCTAGCTCTTTGATTTATGGACGCCATTTTGGCTCCTGAGAGGGACATGAAGGGGAGTTTGAAGGTGTGTGTGTGTGTGTGTGTGAGTATGGAAGCTGTGCTTTCCAAGGCCGGTGCCTGCATTCGGCCAAACATAATTTTGAAGGGAACCTGGCGAAAGTGTGTTTTATGTGCATATATGAGGATCTAAAAGCTGATTGTATTCATGTGCATGAATACTGCATGTGTGTGTCTGAATAGGAGGGTGTAATTTGTCATTTTGTCAGGAGCTTTTCTGCACATATACTGACAATGTCTGATGTTGAAAGCAGAGTGAAAGCATACTGGCAATAAAAGCTCACAATTAGGAAAAAATAAAGATATCTTCCTGGTGTCAGAAAGAGTAAACTACAAAAGATAAAACCAAAGTTTGTCACCAGCATTATCTTGTAGAGTTTTTCTTTTTTCAATGCTGCTGTGTAATTAAATCAATGCCATGCACATCTCTAGAGATAATAAATGTTATTTGGGAGAATTATTTAAATGTTAAAAAAAAAACTGTGAGCTAATATAATTAACAGAGAATTATCACAGCTGCAGTTCCTTGTAGGAAAGAAGTAATTATGTAATCTAACACATTAAATGAAGGAAATGAGCATCACGTCTCACACTTAAACACAGCAGGTGTTTTGAATTCATTTCACTTTTTATTGCTTGTATATTGAGAACAGCCAATGAAGTGTTGTGTTAGTCTTTTAAGTTTGACACCAAATTCATCTTTCACAAATATGTCATTCAGGATGAGGAGAGAGGCTGTAAGATAATCAAATTGGAACATTTACAAAATGAAATGCAGGTTAAACAAAATTTATAACCGACTGCTTTTTATTTCCGTTTATTAACTTGAAAGATGTTTAAACCATCAGGATCTTGAGCCTGAACGGTTCATTTAGTCAATACAGTGATACCATCCCTGCCCTACAACTTATACTTTTACTGCATTATTTTAGAAATATGGGATTTCCTTCTATCTTATAATTTTGGTATTTTCTAAAAGTACAGGTTAGATACCAATTAAACATGGCAACATATATATAGTATTAATTGCTTTTGTGTATGGCCACAATTTGCTGCAAGATTGTTTTTGCAATCCACTTTAGCATTGGTTCTACAAACATTAGGAACTCTTCCAATTACGTCTGTGAGATATTCACTAATTTAGCACTTTTTATGGTGTTATATTCCCATCTGGGTTTAGGTCTGATAACTGTAGACTATGGCCTTAAGATTCACCAGCAAGGTCTCATGGAAGCCTAAACTGTTGCAAAAACGATTCATTTAGTGGGTGACGACTATCTCTCTGTTTTCTAGACGTGAACATAATTACATGTAACTGTGTGTGCAGTGCACAAAGGGAAGAATTTACAGAAACATTGTTTTGCATATGTGTGGTCCACCACTTTTATTGGAATACCATATGTATGCATCATTTTCACTTCCATGGATGGATTCTTAGCTATGAAAGGATCTAGACACCACAATTACATAGACATGACAGTGAAAGCAACAGTAAAGAAGACTCACAATTTTACAGAGTGTAAAACCGACACACATCAGTGAGGGAAAGAGAATGAACAGAAAGCAGTTTTGTTAGTTCAGAGCAAAGAACTCTGCACAGATAAAACAACGGAAATTCATTGATTCCCAAACAAGAGGTCAAAATGTAAATCAGCTCACACAAGACAGCATCACGGCAACAAGAAGAGGGCCAGCAACACCATGCTATAAATGGAAAGGATAAACACACAGCCTGTGTAGTATACAGCTTTGCAAAGAGATATTTAGAAGTGAGAAACAGATATACAGATGGTATGTTGACTGTTTGCTTAAACTGCTCCTAGGACCCTGAGGGAATGCTGGAACCAAACTTGTGCCAGAGAATCAGAACAAACACTTTGGTTTCTAAAGCCTCATTAGGAAATTCTTCTATAGTCACCACACATCTCTGATTCAAGGCTGCAATAAAAACATTTCTATGCATGGTTTGAAGTGGAGGTAATTCAATAGTGACAATAATGATGAAATTAAAATAATAAAATTGTGCTGATATTACACATATGATGATATGATGTCAGTGAATGCAGATTAGTTTATTTATTTACAATTACTTCTGTTTTGCATGTGATTTAACTACCAGAAGAGGACTAAAACAGATGAATGAGCCTAATACTGATGCATCTTTCATGTTTTCATTTATAATTTTTTTGTCCACAAGAGATACATCAACAATTAAATAAAATGCTAATTCCCAAGCATTTCTTTCAGTTGACATGTTTCTTTCTAATAGTAAATGTCCTTCCAAGACATGCAGGTGAATCTGCTTTATGCAATAATGAGGCATTACTGAAACATTCGCCCATCTCCAAAACTAAAAGTAAAATCTAAACTATGCCTGACAGTAGGTGATGCTAATACACAAAGCTAATAAAGCCTTAATGCATGCACCAGGCTCTGACCTTTCTAGACTTCCCGCTTAGTCGCTTGGGGTTGCTTCTATTCGGCAACAGCTGTGAATAAATGTAAATATACATGTAAATGTCATTCTCTTATAGTGAAGTTCCCCATTCCTGTTTTCCCTGACCAGGCCTGTAAAATGGCCGCCAATGCAGTCTCCAGTGGCAGGCAGCTTAAGATAAATGTCTCTCTGAATACATTTCTACAGCGATGAAAACCAAAGACTTTTAGAGGAGGAGGTCTTGGAAAGGGCGCTGCTAGGCACAGCCAGAAAGGGAGGAAGGTCCTGAAATCACTGAGAGTTCTGCTACATGTTCCAAAGGCAATAAGAGCTTCGGCTTAAAGTGGGTTTCATAAAGACTGCTTGTTATGGTTCTTGCAGTTGCCAAGTGGCGAAGGGCTAAGTGGAGATAATGTGTCCTTGTAGCTCATCAGAATGTGGACAGGCAATGTGGGCGGCGTGCTTAGTGGACAGATGGCCAAAAATCACATGTAACACTGTACAGACCCCTCCTCCCTGTGTTTACATGCAGGAGAATTTTAACGGCAGCACAAATAATTTGTCAGGTCATATTTTGTTGACAACCTTTTGTCTATTTAAATGTCATCATACTTTGTTTCCATGCAGCTTCTGGAAGGAAACAGGCTGGATATCACTGTGGGAAATGAAAAGGCTGATAGAAAGGTGAGTAAATTAAGATTTTGCATACCTCCATTAAAAACACACTCATCCACACTGTTATTTTCATATAATATAAGAGTGCAATCAAATGCAAGTGTATCTGTTAGTGGGAGCTGGAAAAAGAGAAAATATGACTTATTGTAACAGTTGCATTTTATACCTTGCACTCTGTGTGTGTGTGCACATGAGAAAATAGTAGCAACATGGGTGGCTTCCCATCTAAATTAAGTTGTGTGTGAGAAACCTCACCGACATCTTGCATTCCCCATAACCTTCAAACTAACTTTATCCTAAATCCAGTTCCAACCTTAACCATAAAACCATTTCTTATCCCTCAGACAGTCCTCTGAGGAGGACTAAAATACGCCTACTATCTGAAAATGATGAACACAAGGTCCTCAGAGAGATAGAGGTTCAACAACACACAAAAAAATAACAATATTTACAGATTTAGAAAAAAATAAAAGACACGCAATATATACTCCACTGTCTCAGCGCTGTATCTCACAGACAAACAGGCATATACACACACAGACACACACACTCTTTCTCTCACACACACAGGGCCACCAGGCAGAACTTGGAAGGGGTCCTGGACACTGTCATGGGTCCACACGTCAAATGAGCCAGGGAGCCAAACAACAACAATAACAACAGGAGTTAGAGCATATGGGGCTCTGTACCAGCTGAGAAGGGCCACAGAGGTCCCCAGTGTGTGTTTGTGTCTATGTTTGTGTACGGTATGTGTGTAAATACTGCTGCCTGGAAAGGAGAGAGAAAGGAAACTGTAGAGAAAAAGGGAGAGCGAGGGCCGTCACTGCCAGCATCAGTCCTGAATGTTGTTTTCTGTAATGTTGTCCATGTTTGCTTTTTAATAAGATGGAGACCTCATCAACAAATGTGCATCTATGGTCAGACTAAAAGCTATTTATGAAATAGTAAACGGAATAATCAAAGGTTCAACAAGATTTCAAGCTGATGAGTCAAAACCACGTTTCCTCTGCATTTCACTCTCAATTCTAAAAATTTACAGTGTTTACTTTGCAAAATGTGAACTTTTTCAGCAGATTTTTCTCAATTAAGGGATGATACAATTTCATCATTAATCAGCTAATTCAATTTTAAGACCAGCCTCCTATAATAAGCTCCAAAACACACCTTCCAAAGGCAGACTGGCCACCACCCAAACAGATATATCTTCCTTAATGCCACACTGAAGGCTTTTCTGAATTAACTTGATCAAATCTGTTACTCTTTATGCTATATCACATCTAAGCAAATTAAGTCGCCCAACTGAGGAATGACTGCAGATAAGCAATGGAGGCATTGTACAAAGTAATTCAAATATTTTAATGTAAGTCTCATGTACAGCAGACGCATTCCTCAGAGTCTCGAAGATTTTGTACAATCAGTGTCATCCTGTCTGTCAGATCTCTGTCACATGGGGAGGCAGACTTCAGGACTGGACCTCCGTATAGCCTGAGAAACAAAGCGAAAGTCTGACAAACCCTGACTTGTGGAGAGCAAACACTGCATGACAGCAGATTAAGGAGGTGCAGAGCGGGGATTACCCACCATGAATAAAATAGTACCTGCTGGGCTGGTGTTTGTCTGCCTTTCTGCTCTGTACACACACTCCACCACAGAGCACTCAGAGTAAAACACACAGACAAAGAGGAAAAGACACAGCTCAGATTCACTCAAGGGAAAGAAGAAAAACACACAGGCACATCTTTAACACAAACACAGTATTTTCTGCCCTGACTGACTGTCAGAAGTTCATTAATTTCTTATAATGGAAAATAAAACTGAAGACTTTAGGTGAAGCTGAACTTGTACAGAAAGAAAGATAGTCAATAAATAAAATATACAGCAGCATGCAGGACTGTTTTCCATCGTTGTTGGTCAAATTTATTATGGTTGGAACAGACTTTTTATATTAATTGAGTCTTGGTTATCAATAGTTGAATAAGCTTAATATAAATTAAATGAAAGGAAAAGTGATAAAAAAACAAAAGTAGTGAAAAAAGCAAAATGATACATAGATGTAGAATAATCTTTAAAACAACTTCATTTCAGGCAGCTTGGTGTTTTAGGCAACGACTGTTGATGCAAAAGACAAGTAGAATTAAAATGGACAGTTAGGATGCCGCCATGTACTGATAACCGTCACATCTCCATTAGTGATGTTTATCATTGAGGAAGTAGCTGTCAGATTTTTGTGGTGAAAAGAATGAAGGATTTATTTTCATCCTCTCACCATTGGTGTAATTAAAAACAAAAAACAACTGAATGTACCAATGCATTTTAATTATTGTGTGTATATTGAAGAAATAATACTGATCCGACATGTAACGGCAAACAGGAAATTATTGGGACAGGAACAAAAATAAAACAAAAATAAATTTCATTTTGTTGTGGACGCCGTGAAATTAACTATTTAATTTCTTAATATACCTTTTCGTTATTTTAAGCCTGCAACACATACCGAAGAAAGTCAGTACAGTAAACCTTTCACCACTTTCTTTTCAAACACTGAGGCCAATGTCTACGTGCCTCTTGCCTGTGTGAGCCTGCAGGTGTTTTTTTTTACCTCATTACTAGCCCTAACCGGTCCCCATCCCAACTGTTTTTCTTTTGTTTTTTTTCTCTTTATCTATGGTAAGCCTAAAATGCTAAAAGAGATGCATAATACCAAAAGAAATGAAGATGATCAGAAATAACATCAAATATCTTGGATATATTCTTTTTTTCCCTTTACATTTTATATTCTTTTTCCCAATTTGGTTGTATTCCTGCCCAATATTTCTGCACACAAATAAGGCTTCACTTCCTGTAATTAGTCAAGTAAATAACACAATGTACGTTTTGGTGTACTCTGTCTTCAGTAGAAATCGCCACAATCTGTGACATACTTCATAATTTAAACCTGACTGTTTGATGATTGGATATTTTGCCCACTATGATTATTAATAATGATCAAATATGCAGATCTTGAAGTCTTCTTTGGAGCCTGATTTCATCAATGATATTGCTTTTATACTTCTATACTTGACTGCTGCCTCTGTTTAAAAGTTACTCAATCATTTCACCTAGCAAGATGAACTCTTAAGTTTAAAGAAAATAATTGTGGCTATACTTTATGACATGGGTCAAATCATTAAACTTACATTTTATCTTAAATATAGTTGTAGCTGCAGAGTTTGATCTTTTAACTACAATTCATGAGACGACTCTTGAAAAGTCTTAAACAGCTGCAAACCACCTCTGTTGGTAGGTAAATCTAAGGAGATATCTTGTTATACGTAGATCTAACATTAAGAGTAAGAAAAATGGCAGATTCAGGCTTCTGTTTGTAGATCTGCTGTAATGAAAGGGGTAAGAAACATATGAGTGCTATCAAATAGGAAATTTACAGAATTCTTTTATTCTTTATGTCAACTTAACAAAAATGATAAGCTAGTATAAATTAACATTTTCAGACACTACGCATTGATAGACAGTACAATATTTATGATGCATGCAAACACACAGAGTAACACAGTGTTAGCCGAACATGCCAAAACACTAGCATGCAGCACACACTCAGCCTCTTACTTCGAAAAGGCCCACTTGTAATGTTATCACTCTCAAAGTTAATTTTTGCACTTCTGCTCTTCTAATCCCAATTACAGAGCTCATTCAAAATGATGGATACTGCCTCTCGTAGTGCCTAGCGAAAACAATTTGGCCACTGTACTTGGGGAAACCTAAGAAGCAGGCTGCACCACACACACATCATTTTTCTGCTTACTGGGCTCAAGAGCACGGGTTGTAAAGTGACTTCTGGGTAAGCTGATTTAGCCAAGATTGGCAATATGGTCAACACATAAATGCAAACACTCATTGAGGGTAAGAAGAGGAAAAAGAATTAACAGAGGAACTAAGAGGGAATGGGAATTAATTACTGCAACATCTAAAGGGAGAAAATAAATATTTAGGATAGAAAGTCAGAATCATAAACATCCGCTGAGACACGGAAAGAGAATAAAAAAATCCAACCAACAAAGCAATGAGGAAAAGTGAGGATGATGTACCACAATTGCAGGCTCCAGGCGCTGTAAGTTAGATTGAACCTTTCAACAAGAGGGTGGTGTGGTGTGGACTACAAAATGGGCCTGTTACACCAGGTTCTTGATGACATGACTACTGGGAGTGTGTGGAGTAATTCCTGCAGCCATGGTTAGCTACCAGGGCTTTGAGGTTTGGCACACATTAAAGTTTCCACAGCAAAGGGATGTTTTCATGTGATATACTGTACTTCTGTACACTGTGTGGCTCTCTGTATATCTGTTTTGTCTAACTTCTGTAATTTTCCATCAGATTCTCAGATGCATATTAGTTCAATTTTTAAATGCTGGAACGTATCACAGTCAGCTGAGTTATAGCGCTAACTATGTAATTGAATTGGGTTTATTAAAACTGTTCACAGGGGAAGAAATGCTTACAAGCAGAAAGTTGACATAAACAGACAAAATTACAGTAAAGTTGGAAAAACTGCACAAAAAACCCACTTCTTTCTTTGAAATTGTTACTTGGCTTCTGTGCTGAAGAGTTAATAGACACTAAAATATATGAATTCTGAATAAAACTGTACAATTATATTATGTTCTAAATTTCAAACGGCACAAAGCTTAGAGAAAACATGATATTTCTTCTGAGATAAATTCACCTTTAGTTGAGCTACAAATAGACAAATAAGGCTAACGGTGGTGAATAAGTAAAAAATCAGTCTCATGTGCCCAATAAGAAGTTTAATGTAAGATAGGAACATAAAGCATGTAGACATTCTTCATAATTGTGGACTCCTGAAAATGTGAAATGACTGGATTAAATGTCTGGGTCATGCATCAGGTCAGCAAATCTTTTTTACAACCCTTTAGAGCAGGCTATAGACCTACAGTATAAGGAACACAGCATGTGTACATTGTTTTGTTTTTGCTAGCTATCTAGATTTTGTGTGTTTTTTCCACAAACCCAAGTTCCCCACCAACTCTATTCAGCAGTTGCACAACTGCTGTATTCAGAAACAGCATTGGGTTCGGCATCAGTTTTAATGTTGCTGTGGACAAACATAACAAACTCCATGCCCCAGTTTAACGCCAGCTCTGTTACTTAGCTAGCTTTAACTACAATTATGGATTTTGAGTAAATAAGTTAAGGGGCGGATTAATGCAGGGCTTTACCGTTTTAAAACCTATCAATGTATCACATCTGGACACATTTCTCTGCCGTGATCATGTTAAAAGGTGTTGTATGAATAGTCTGAAATTGGAAGTCTTGCACAGGGGAGTGTGATTGGTTTACAGAAAAGGAACCCCCCCCCCAAATAAATATTTTTCTTCCATGACAGAGTATTAAAGTGGTGCAGCAAGACTATTCTCCACCTCTGACCTACTGTATGTGGGAATGGGTGTAGAGAAGTGATACTCCATCTGCACTTAATTATTTTGTATCTTAAGATGTTAAATGCTGATGTTCATTTTCAAAACAGGAAGCATCATGTCCTGAAAGTAAAGTGTTTCAGAAGCATAGAGTGCATATGACTTTGACTCTGGACATGACAGTTTCTTAGTTGCTGGATGTCATTTTTGCCATTTGTTAAGCCATTGCGGACCTTCTCGGTAAACAGTTTGATTGAACATATTGAGTTCAATAATAACATTGTTCTCTGTCAATTGGATTGTAAAATCACCATGGAAACAATATACATTTGTTATTATTGACATCACACTCATTTAATGTTGTTAACAGCAGTAGGTGTATGCCAACAGTTACTCCACCTGTCCACAGTGGTTTGTTATGAAACATCTGGACGAATAATTTGAAACATAATATTTTGGGCTGCAGGCATCGGTGCACAGCTGTGTCCCTTTTCTGTATTTTGTATCCCTCGTACACTTTTATGAGAACTTTTTCCTCCATTGGTGGTGAAATATCTGCCACACTTTTTGTTAGCCGTTGCCATGGTGAATCCAGTTATTGGAGCTCCATTGATGATGACTTTTTATTATAGTTTCTAATTCTGGGTAAAGGTACTTAGAATTTATTGAACCACCTCAAATCAGCTGTTCTGGAACTGAAAACTCAGTGTAGGTTTACCCAGAGTTAACTTCTTAGACTCTAATTTGAACGTTCTTTCTGGAACAGTCCATGGGGTCCCCCACCTCGCCTGATGATAACTGTGATAAGCTTCAGCCCTCCTGGAACCCTGAACAAGATAAGGGGAATAACATTGCAAATATTCCTCTGTTGGTATTTTCACCTGTACATGGTCACTGTCTCAGTCTGTCTGTTCCCAGGGGAACAGACAGTCCCATATCATTCCTTCACGTTACTCCATCTTCCTTCTGATCTAAAGCCCTGTTTCCACCAAGGGGTCTTGCATGTTGAGATGGTATACATTTTTTTGGCGTTTCCACGGGAAAAAACAAGGAAGGGTGCCAGAGTATCTCAACCAAGCCATCCTGCTCGTTTGGTACCCTTCAGTTAGGGTCTTAATCTTACCAATCCAAACTAAAGGGTGGAGTTTGACAAACTGCAATCCATTGATTGGTTGAAAGAATCGTCTCTACCTGTGCAACTCAGCAGGTAGAGACGACCCGCATGCAACAGTCACAGCAGTTTACATTTCACGCCATTTCTGCTACTTTCTATTATTATGGTGCTTTATTGTTATGTTTTCTTAGCAGGCACAGCGCCATATCTAAATATATATAATGTATTTTTTGGTTGTCTGAAGCCACATAAGAGGAAAGAACCCAAACTACTAGATGTCGCCATTCTCGTCCTTTTTTTGTGTCCCGTTCCTCTTCGTTATAATCCAAGGAAGGTGTTGCACCCTATTACTATCCAGTTTATATCCTGTCTACGAGGTAAGGGTACAGCTGGTTGGGGACTTGCAAGTGAGATCAGGTTCTACCAAACCAAACCACCCATCTCAAGCCAGACCCCTTGGTTGAAAATGGGCTCAAGTCTCCTGTTCAGCCCCTTCTCTGTCTATTCCCTCATCTCTGCTTGGTTCTCCTTCCTGTCTTTCTCACATCCCGTCTGCCTCTATTTTTTAACTCCCTTCTCTACCTCAGATTTCATCCCCTCCCCTCCTCCTCCTCCTCCTCCTCCTTGCGTCCCTGTGGCTGTTCCCCAGGCGGTTGGGTGCGGAGGGCGCTGGCTGGTGGGGTGATGGATGACCATTAAGGCAGCTTATTGGAAACAGTCTGATTTATGGGCGAGTGCTGCCTCGGCCTAATGGCTTCATTTCTTTCTGCCGCCACATGATGTCACAGCCAAGGTCACCGCGGCAACGGCCCCCCTTTGTTGTGGCTTCGCTCGCTGATGACCTGAGAGGGATGGATGGATGGAGAGAGAAAGAGAGGAAGGAGGGGACAGAAAGGGGTTTTTGAGGTTTGTTTGTAAAAGCGGAGAGGTGATGTACGAGCGCGTGGAGGTGAAACGGGTTGCGTTTGCAGAAATGCTTTAGAACAAATTCTGTTTGGTGTGGAAAATGAGTTTTTACTGCTTATCCTTCACCCTCTTTCCCTTTTTCTTACTCTGCTTCTGTTACACTTCCTCTCTTTTTTCACTGTGCTCTCCTGTGCTCTGTAAATTAAAAACTCTCTTCCCTTCTCCTCCTTCTGGTCTTTTTTCCTTCCACTCTTCCCCTTCTCTCCATACCCCAATGAAAGAGTACAATAAAACACACACACACACAGAGACACACACACAGCTTTACAGCCTTCCCTCAGACAGCTATTACTCACTTCTACTTTAAATGAGTGCCGTCAAATATATGGGCCCGCCATTAAGAAGCCGATCAATAAAAATGCCATTAGGGGTGGAGTAAAAATGCTGATATTAGTGAAGCTCAAAACAAAATATTTGATTTTCTCCCTGATAGTTAGTGAGACTGGGCTCTTTGAAGATGCTATGAGCAATAAGATTGAGTTGAGGGATCTGGGTTTGGAGTGTGTTTCGTGCTGCAGCCACTACTTAACTTAAGGATGTTAAATTGAAGGTCTATATGATATAACCATCAGCTAGTCGGCATGATTCCTATGAAGTTTTTGTGTAGGAGGCAGTTTTGTTGGATGATGTGGATGTAGACTTTTAGCTGTAGTTCTTATAATCTATGTAAACATTATTTCATGTTAGACCATTATGTTTAATTTTTTTTTCTGCAGTGTCTGCAGTATGTCACCATAGAACATGGTTTCTTCTCTCTTCTTTGAGTGTTTACACTCCATAGCTCGCTGTAAATGCCTCTGCCTGTGTTTTCTAAGATTAGCAGTAGTCCGTGCAATCATATGTACAGTTTGTGGGAAACCTTCATACTGATGTGTTGTGTTTAGGTCCGTTTGAGTGCCTCGGCTCGTGAGTTTTAATCACTGTGTAAATACAGGAGTCTGACTTCATCTATGATTTATTTATTCACAACACACGTTGAACGTGGACCTCTGGGTTCTGGGAAGCAGGGATTCTCAGCTTCTCCGGCACTCAGACTAGTGTGTGTGTGTGTGTGTGTGTGTGTGTGTGTGTGTGTGTGTGTGTTTCATTGTGCTGTTTTAACTGACCATTGATGCAGTGAGGTGTAACCCACCTCAGCCTAGTTTATGTGCCTTTTTATCCGCAGAAAAGAGTTCAGCACCTTGTGAAGATTATACTCAGTATGTAAATCTTGTGCAACTCAATTTCTGTCAGACTTCCAGGTAGTTGGCTTTTTATGATTATAAAAGAGTAAATTATTAGCATCTTAGGTCACAGGGCCAGGTTTTATACTCCTTTTCTCAATATTGACCCATTCATACATAAAGATGTTGCATCCTTCGTTCTTTTGCCTACCAACTGTCTACTAAGTTTCTTGAAATCAGAATTTTAGCAAAAAGCTTACAAATCAGAGAAAATCATGCCAACAACATAATAAACATCACAACTTGACATCATTTAACATGTTTTCACTTTTTATATGAACCATCTGCAACCCTGCAAACCTTTGTTTTTAACAGTACTCTATGTCCACCTTTATATATTCCTCATATTTACAGGAGGTACAGCGAGCACACAAACAATCATGCAGTATGAACTCTTTTACTTCTTAGGATGCAAGCATCATGCGCTCACCAAAAAAAAAAAGAGTACCCAATTGTACTTTTAGGGATACAAATGCTTGTCCCTGGGGTGATACCATTAAAGGTACTGCTGTTGTACCCTGAACTGTGGGTACTTATTCACACCCTTGTAGTTTTTGCTTTATAAAGACCAGTATTGTAAATGTGGGGTCTGAATTGTACCTTGATTTAAAAGTAGAAAAAATGTCTGTTTCCTACCACAGGCCAAAAGAAAGATAATGCTTTTTCTCCATCACACATATTCACATGACAATGGACATATTGAAGGAAACGTGGAGATCAGTGTCTTACCCAAAGACACTAAGTAAAAAAAAAAAAAGTTAGGTGTGTTATTATAGTGCAGTGGTCATTTTTTTCTTTCTTCAAGACAACACAAATATATAGCCATTTGTTAAAATCTGCTTTGAACGTATAAGCGAACTGCAGAGCCTTTAATGTAATGTTTAGAAAGAAACACTACATATAACACTATATATACCATTTACAACTTGGGAACATGAATGTACCTTTCAAAGTTCATATTGTTACTTTAAGGTCCACATAGGAGCGCTTCGGGTACATGAGTCTGCACTGGGACAGAAATGTATTCCTACTGTAATCCTTTTTCTGACAGTATATGCGATGTGCTGCTGCTTGTTTATCTAACTGAAAAAGTCCTCTTCCGTTTATGTGATTTGCCACGTCTTCGATAATGTTAACCTCATTTTGTCTTAATCTACAAAACTCGTTGTGGGTTTTGTTCACAGATAACTGGCAGTAAGAAAGAAACCACTGTATTTAAACATAAAGAGAATGAGCAGGATGATGTGGTGTAAAGACATTTTATTATCTGCCTTTGCATAGCTGTACTATATGTTAGGATTTTAAAAAAACAAAAAATTTACTCATATTTATGTGTCTAGAATTGTAGTTATTTCTTTGAACAAAGCTGTTCTGCATCAAACATTGTGGCTTAACTTGTTATACTTTTCTTTGAAGACAAAGTGAAATATCTGAATGTTATAGTCTCTTCTCACCTTATACAGAATAAATGTAAGTCTTTTGAAATGCTTGTGCTTGTTTCAGAATACTTTTCTTCACTATCTGCTGGTTACAAGTAAACAGAGTTGATTCTGTTGACATCTGCAATCCTAAAGAGAGTAACAAGTCAATTTTGATTTAAACAAGATTTTTTAAAGAGCAAATTCAAAAAATAGCTTTCGCAAACTGAGGAAGCCACGACAACCATGTTAAAAAAATGTACCAGCACATTTAAATAAATGAAAATCGTCATCTTAAGTGGAGGTGTCACATGAGTTTAACAGTGTTTTTTTGAAGAAATCAAGAAACTGTGGTCATTAAATGAAAAAACGATATATACATAGTGTTGCGATGACAAAAGAACACCATAGAACAAACATTGATAAAGACTTGTGTTTTCATATTCCCTGCCAAAGTGTGTTGAAAATAACGTTGTGGAGCGGGGTCTAGCTGATAAAGGTGTGGCTGCAGGCTGGAGCTCCAGACTAGGCAACAACACTCCTAAATCTCAGGCTGCTGCCCACCAAGCAATTCTCCTGGTAGGCAGCGCAGCATTCTGATGATTTATGATGAATCCTTCTCTCAATTTATCACTGATGGCAGGAATGTATAATTCAAAACATTTTTTATTTGCTGTGTGCGTGTATATGTGGGTGTGTGTGTGTTTGTGTGTCTCCACAATTCAACACCCCACCATATCCTCAGACACCAGTGCTGCATGTCTTAATGCTATGTGTCTCTGTGTTTGTGTGCGTGTTTCTAATCACACCAGAAGTAATCTACATAAATAACATATTAGCTATTTTCTGCCCACGGACCCCAAGCATAGTTTTTTTTATCCTCCAGCCGTGGATAAGCCTCCTCTAACCTACGTTTAGGTTAAACAAAGTTCTTTACAATTTGTTTCTCATTTAAACATTAACACAAACACTTCAATGTGTTGGGGTTCAGTGGAGAGTCTGGGAATTGAACCTCCATTTTTTTGATTGTACGAGAAGCACTCTTCCACCTTAACCACAGCTGTATATCTTGCTTGAGGTCACTGTTAACGGAAGGAACATAACATCGAGGAGGCACAAGAGACAATGCATGGACATTTTAATCAAAGTTATTACGACTTGCTCTTCCTCTGAACTAGCTGCATATAGACACTTGTTCAGATTCCGTTCGTATCTGTATTTCCCAGCTAAACACTAAAGCCAATGTTTAGTTTGTCCCTCCTGGGTTGATGTAGTAAAACATTATATGACATAATATATATATATGCATAATATAATGTCATAATATTACCTATCTATCTATCTATCTATCTATCTATCTATCTATCTATCTATCTATCTATCTATCTATCTATCTATCTATCT
>JAOXYM010000017.1:22919002-22932337 GCA_028567055.1 Leptatherina wallacei
ATCTATCTATCTATCTATCATCCATCCATCCATCCATCCATCCATCCATCCATCCATCCATCCATCCATCCATCCATTGAGCCTGCCAATCTCATCAGTACCACTAAGAGCTCCAGTTAAAGCAGACCTCATCCTGTTCCACATTGAGGGAAGCGCTCATGCTAACTTGCCCCCTTCATTAACTCTACACACCCCCAATCTGAGCTTAATCAACTCAGTACTGACACCTGACCAAGACATTGTCCTATCAGGAACAGAAGGACTGATAAATCTGGCAAAAATGAAGAAAATAACAGATCACCAGCTAAAACAGGCCGTACATGCAGCAGTAACCGTAAATGTTTTATCAGGACAATGCACTGCATGTACATTTTCAGGCATGTATCACTTGGCGATAAATCAACCCTGGTATTTTGTTTCATAATGATGCCGAAATGTTACACACTGGAATTTTAATCCTGTCAGGTGTTGGCATTTTGAAGTAAGTAAGTATGGGAGCATGGCTAATCAGAACAAATGCTGACTAGAGATACTCATGTATAACCAGCTTTTGCTGATGTAGAACTTTGATCATCAGTGCTTATTGAATTTCTAATTAGTACCATAATTCCAAATCCCTGTGTGGGGGTATGGCTTCACAACACTCAACTGATGTCCATTTCCTGTAAAGTTCAAGTTGGGCGAGATTGTAGAATGCAGATGGTTACCATGACATGTTCATTATGCTCACTATCCCCTCTGGTTTGGTAAGCGGATGGCCTAAGGTCTATAAGAATGATTGTGTTGTACTGCAGATGATGGATATCCACTGGTCTGTATTTTAGTTGCATGCCCTATCCTTTTATTTCCCATGGTGCCCTTGGTAGGTCAGTCAGCAATGGTGCTCCAAGCGCATTCCTATTCATAGACTAATTTTGCATCCTTTAATATTACATGGAGCTCATTTAGAGCATGTACAATTGGGGTGCTGCTCACACATGGACACACAAACAAGCATGTAAGCACATCTTCTTTATTGTAATTTTCTCTCAGCAGCTCTCAGGGGTGTATTTTAGGATGTTGCAGCATATTTTGGATTGATGTTGTTACACATTGCAAATCGTGTCTGTGCATGTGATTGTTTTTGTATCCTCCATGTGGCTGTACATGTGCAAGATAATACACATTCTATATGTGTATGTTTGCAGATATATATGCATAATCCCCCATTTCACAGAAAAGTGATGGAAACATCCTCTCTACTGTTGTCATAGTCATCAATCACCCTGCGACTTTAATTTATGTGCCACTTTTGGGAACATTGTCTTGTTTTTTTCTTTTCAGGGGGAAGAATATCACCGTTGCACAGCTCTAGGGACAAGTGGCTCCTGTTTGTAGCATACATATTGCTTCTTAACCCTTTATGGGCTAAAAGAAATTGGCTGGATTGGCTGAAAAGTAAAGCAATTTATTATTTACACATGCTCATGAAATACTACACAAGCTTATTCATTGATGTCTGTACTCAATTCCAAACATTGCAAACATGATTCTTAGGTGACTCATCTAACATACATCGATTTCAAGTATACATATATATTAAAAAATGATGGCTTCACACTTAAAATTGAAGAAAAATGCAAAAAGAATTTGGGCTCTCCTCTCTTTATGTGTTGTAGAATCTGGTAACACAGGTCAAGGGTCACAAGTTGAGGGGTCAGGCAAGTCACGACTATATGAAGTCAATGTGAGGTTACTTCCGTTTGGGGATTCCAGACAATTCCTGTCCATCACATAAGGCAATCCAGAGGACCTCTTCCACCCAGAGCCTCTGCTCGAGTCCCTCCTGTCATTGTGATGTACAGCAGAAGGCAATAGTTGCTGAGAGTGCAGGAGATTGAAGGCAGTCTGCTGGGAGACAATCTGCACACATGTTCGCGCACACTGTGAGAACTGTTGCTCCTCTTTCGAGATCTTACACTTCCATTGAAGGTTATTCTTAAAATATGCCTGTCTAAAATGTATTTTTCTCAGTTTTTTATCCAGGTGGCATTATTTTATGTATCTTCTCAGTAACGATAATGTACAGTAAAGGTAATCTAACTAAAGAAACAGACAAAATATTTGTGCCAGAAACCCCCATGTTTGCTCCATTTTTTATTTGTTTTTCCTTTCTTTTGTCATGTCACACAGAAGCCATTTTTCTGTCACTTTCACTAAGAAACACCGAAACCCTGTGGATGTGTCAGATTTCATCATGCAGACACAGTTAGCTGTCCCAGCCTGGAAGGCACTCTCTATGAAAGCTCTTGTGCTATGCTGTGACAGTTTATGTGAACAGGGTGATGCAATAAGCCACACGGTTTTATTGACTGCGTGAATCACAGTGTGCCTTGATTCAGTAGCTACGAGCTAAATGCTACATGCTACAATCTCCAGTGTGTAACTTGATACAGGCAGAGCAGATCTCTCCACCCTCCTCAAGGGATCTTTATCTCTGCAACAGGATTGAATTATTTCTTCTTGCTCAGCTGGAGGAATTAAGTTACAGTGACCATAATCCACAACAACAGACTGCTTGTGTCATAGACCTGTGTAAAGAAAATACGAACAGAGCACACAGCTACATGCTAATGTAGTAACAAGTCATGGCCTGCCCTCCTGCCGACTGCTAGAATTATTAGAAAGAAATCAGGCTGACATAGAAAGTCAAGCCAAAAAAAGGAGAGATATTCTCATGTTCTTCTGACAAAGACATCTTCACAATGGCTTCAAGTTAAAGGGATTGTGTGTAGCTTTATTGATTTTTTTTCCCTTTTTTTTGTAGCAGTGTCCGGGAGATGGCGCCGAGAAAATGAGGTCTGGCTTGAAGGTTTATGTCCTGCTGGCGTTAGGAGGAAACGTGAGCTGAGGATTCAGCTGGCCTTTTATTGTAAATGCGCTCCCTCTAGATGGACTTAAAGTGTCTGTTTTCCTGGCTATCGGAGGCGAATTAAATATGAAGGGTATCAGTAAATGGGCAGGAAGACTCCAAACGAGTGCTTAGGGACAGTTTCCCATTATTGTCATCTATTATCCTGGACAGGTAGTGATATCGGCCGCTGATTTGTCGATTGCAATCCCCCTTGCAAGTTTCCCTGGCAGGTACACAGGTTATGGGTAATGTGAAAACAAAGCAGCACAGTTAAATCTGAATGGGATCATTTGGGCCTGCTTTACACAGCAATCAAATACAAAACATTTATAATTAATGCAGAATGTGAGACAATACACCAGGCAGCTCAACAGAGCTTCCAGTTCATTATTAAATAACCACCTGATGTTGAGCTGTTGTTAGCAACCTGTAATACAGTGTGTTAAACCATATGTCATTTATTTTAGTTTCGTATCCTTCGAGGCATGCATATTGTGTTAGGATAAATATTTTTGAGCTGTGTGAGATCTAACACTGATTACCATGGGACTGATTTTCAGAAGGATTAGTTAAATCTCTAACTAATATCCTTGTAAAAGCACTCAATTCTGGGCTAGGAGATGTGTTACTGTAAGAATTCTTACTGGATGTTTAGCTTGTGTCAGATACCAGTGTAGATTTGGGTTCACCCCTGCGTAGCCGCTGTAAAACGTCGGTCTGTACACAGACAGTCACTCTGAATAATAGGCCTGCAAGCCATAAATGTCAGCCCTTTAAATCACACACAGGCCCAGCGCTGTGTCTCAGAGAGAGAATGCTTCATCACCGCTTAAACTACAGCCGCCCATTTATTATGTGTATGTTTATAAATCACTAAGGAGACCTCACATTCCTGAAGCCTGTAAAATGGAGAGAGTACAGAGAAAAGAGAGGAAGAGTGGGAAGAGAGGAAGAATGGGGAAGTAAAGATGTGCAAAGTGTGGTCAAAATCAATATCATATCTCACTGTTTCATATTCTCTGCTATCATGGATATGATGATGAATATTTTCTGGAATGCACATGGAGTTGTTCATTTTTTGCTTGCAAAGCCAGGAAACTTTCATTTTGGTGCAATTCAATTTATTCTTATGTTACTTGTGAAAAGGCAGCTCTTCTTCTTTCTAAATATGGCCCACTCTCCAACAATACGACTTTTCCCCACATTATTCTGTTAGTCAGTATTCAGCCCAGTGTTATGTTGAAACTGTAAAATTAGCAATCAAGGTGATTCAAACACAAAATATAAAGGTAACAGGGGGTTATTAGCTTTCTACTTTAGGAATGTTAAACATTTTCCACACTATTTGGTTGTAACGGAGGGTTGATACTGTTAAATGTCAAAAGTTCTTGAACACAGCATAATAATAAACAAGGGAACTGCAGGCACGGGATAGTTTTTTTCTGAGATATGTTTGATATTGTTGTTTGAGGTCTATTTTCTTCAGTCTGCACACTTCTCCCCGCTACAACAAGCTTTTCCTACATGTTTCTGGTTATTAATGCCCCTTTCACACCAGCCCCTTAGTCAGCTCTGCCTTCATTCAGCTGACACCACACTTTTTTCCGTTTTTTCCGATTACAATAGAAGGCAATAGCGGCCGTCTTCAGTGTGGGCGGGGCCATCATAGCGAGGTTTCGTGAAGTCATGTCTTTGCGACACACATTGGACAACAACAGTGGAGGAAGTCGAGCTCATGATTTACATGCTGTTCGTTATCTTGCTCACAGTTCGAGAAATATTTTCAGGATCCCATCTCTTTTTTGCTCTGCTTCTCCTGCTGCTGTTTTCTCTGGTTGCAGCTTTGGGTTTGGGTTTAGCACGGTTGGGAGTCACACTCATGAGTCATCCTGTGATATCAGATTCTGACCAATAGTGGCCCGCGATCCGCACACGTCACCATTTTCAGCCCTACTCGGCTCCTTCAGAACCTCAACGAAGTAGGTGCTAAAAGTGTAACGACTAGGTCCGGGAAAATCGTAATGTGAACACAAACAAATCAGGCGGTGTGGTGCTGGGCTGGGCTGACTAGGTGCTGGTGTGAAAGGGGCATTATGGTGACAAGTTCCAGCAGTGAGATCACCAGCAGATATGTGGATCTGATCTCATGTGCTCTTTTTGTTTTACACATTTAGGGACTTCTAATGAAGCCCTGGAAGTTGAAATATGTAGCTAAACAGGATCCTTGTAAAGTGTGACTTTACAAGAGTGTTGGGAGTTCGGATCAAGTGTCTATACATGACTATGATGGAATAACATTTAGTTGCACTCCATGGCAGTAGTTGTACTTTTTTTCTTTTCTTTTCTTTTCTTTTCCTTTTTTTTTTTTTAGAAATTCAATTGTGCTTTGCGTTTACCACAGCTGTATTTACATTTTGTGAAAATAATGCCAAGCTTTTGCACTTACTCCCTCTTCTGCAGAATCCTCTTTCAAGTCTTACTGTGTCAAGAAATTTTCTCAGGGGTTTATAGGTGGCAGGGACCCTTACAGAAAAGCCACATATATTTCACATGTATGTTTTACATGCATATATTTTACACATGGGAAACGTGGCTTTGGAACATTTTTGTGGTCATAACATGTGAAACCCATGTAAATGTCCATGTGAAACCTAAACAACTATAGGATTACACTTTACCATACAAAACCACATGAGCTCCACATGTTATCCCATTGATTTCACATGAGATAATATAATTTTCACATGGGGAATTTACATGGTTTTCACATATCATTACCACGTAAATGTTCCAAAACCACATTTCCCATGTGTAAGATATGTGTTATTAATGACCGCATTCAAAAGATAAAGGGGTTAGATCTGTTTCGTTCACTATATAAGACTTCATGAATTTAATTGTACTTCTTTTTCTATTTTTGTCTCCTCCTTTGCAGTTTTTTTATTCAGCTCCACCTTGGAGGAGGTATTCTCTCAGTGTAATGGGGACCTTCTATGATGTAATTGTTGATTAATTGGCCCTGATGACATAACGTGTATATGAACTAAACAGTTTTACGGGCTCTCTGAAGGTTTTAGGGACTGGCAAGCTCCCTGAAGGACATCATACGTTTAACTGATTTTTGTCCTGGCTGTATTTGTGCCAAAGATGGGAATACTGAAATGATGCAAACACCCAATCAGTGGGTAGAAGTGAAAAAAATTGTGTCATAATTCCTATGTCGAGTCTGTAAACCCTAGGCATCACTTTTGGTCCATTCCCTTGTGTCTTGTGTAGGTTTTTAAATGCTGATCTTGAGAACTTTTGTCTAAATGGCCAACATTTAACTTTTTACAAGTTCTTTTTTGTAAAACTCATACGTTTAGCTAATTGGTCTACATTTATGTCATCTCGACCAGTGGTTCCCCACCTATTTCCCTGAGGACCCCCTTCCTACAACTACCAAAAAGCTGCAGACCCCCCACCCACCTCATTTTGAAACCATGCTTGGATTTATTTTTTCATCAGCTGCTTCTCACTATAAATAATGCATTCTGGCTGACTTTTTTCCTTTAAAAAACCAAAGTTAAGGTAAATACCAACATATAGACTTACTTTTTTTTTTCTTCAAAATAAGGACGAATCATCTGCAATTTCTCAGAGATGTCTCATTAATGAAATGGTGCAAGGTTAGTGTTTTCAGGCTCCCAAAACACTGGTTCTATTTGAATGAAACACCCAAATGATAAAAAGAAAAAAAAAGAAAAAAGAAAACTTAAGCAAATACACCTCAACTTGTCTCTGTGTTGACATGGCCTTAATTTAAATCACACTGGATATGAACAGTCAAAGCCTCGGGACCCCCTGTGCTTTTTGGGGAACCCCAGGTACACTGATCTAGACCAATCACGAAGGACATCTGACATGGCTTCCCTCATGCTTTTGAAAGCTCCTGCTCTGAAGTAGGAGTTAAAAAGTTAAATTAAACACAATTCTAACTAACACTGGTCAATGACAGTTCAATGCAGCCAGAGAAAAAGCCTTTCAAGGAGCTCTGCAGTAACTATTACCATTCAAACAGTCTGGTCTGAAAGCACCTTTTGTTGCATTAAATGCAATTATGGAAACATTGCTGTCATTGTTGCATCATAATAGATGACTACAGAGACATTAAAGAACATACTTTGATTTTATTCAGCTACATTTGTGAAAAACCTCCAGACAGGTCATTTTTAAGTGTAAATGAGCTAAAAAGCCTGTATAGTCTAAGTGACAGACATTACACACATTTTGCTGCTTAGCTTATAACTATAGACGGTGTGCACTCCTCCAGTTATGATATCATACAGGTGTCTGCTCAGTGTGAAGATGCCACGCCTTCCTCCTCTGACTGACACTCTTTTGTTATGGACAGTTAACATTAATACTCAGCTGACAGTGAATTCCCTAACATCTGCCAGAAACCTCTGTCCACAGGCAAAAATGACTCTTCCACCTATGGTCAGTTGAAATAAGCCAATCAGTTCTTTCATCCCAACCCTTTCCCAGTCCCAGTTCAGAGATTTATGATGTTCACCAGTGAGATGTCGAGTTAGCCAATATATGTACTGTATATGCATGCTTTTTATGGAGCAGAGTGCTTTTACTCTATCCATTTCCCCTCATAAAAGATGGCACATTCCTAGATTTTACTCAACCTTTGGCTCTTTTATATTTTCCTCGAGGGTTTGGGTGAAGGCAGACTTTTCCTGTCTTTTTTCTTCTTCAATATATTCTGACTTCTGTGTACAAGAAAGAGGAAATTCACAGTCCTATTTGGCTTAGAGATTTGCTGACTATGTCACATGTATTCCCTAAAAACAATCCAAGTCTTTGTGTCTCCAGATATTACATAATAATGTGATGTATTGATGATTGTTCTGTTCTGTTAATGAAAAAGCTGAAGGTAAAAACTAGTATGTGTTTGGAAAAAATATTTGTTTTTAACAATGCAAATTTGCACACACACTGAACAGTGTTGCATTCATGCCCACTGTGTAGGTTCCACTTCCACTGAACACACAATCACTGGCCCAATTTCTCTTTTCCCAGGCTGCTATGTTTTCCCTCAGGTGCTGTAGGGAGTTTGACAGCAGAGGCTGAAGAAACCGCATCTCATCAGCTGCTTAGATCCAGGCTGCCCTGGGACACGCTTTCAGAAATGCCGCCCTCAGATTTAAGATTCAGGTTTAGTCTGTTTTTGACCGGACATGGTGGCTTTTACCATGGGCGTTGCACCAGTGGGGGATGTGGGTGTTCACTTTTTCCCCGGTTTTTTTCTTGCCCCACCTTTTTCCGCAGTTTTTGCACAAACATTGCTGCTCTAGTTGCTCTCTGGTCTCTGTCTCTAACCTTCGGCCTCCTCTTCTTGTCCTCCCTCGCCTGTTTTTCCTTGAATCATGACACCGGCTGTCAGTGATTGGCTGATTAGCTTTTCCATCACAAGTCTCTTGTCGTCTCAGTTCGTGCTGACAAGCAAGAAACTTGCTAGTTTGGTCCACGTCGGTGTATATCCACCCAAAAGTATTGTTTTTGTGGACGTGCTAGCATAAGTAAGCAAAATAAAGCAGTCTCACAATCCTATCATGTCACTATGAACTGAAGCTGAAGGATGACAACAAAAGTAGCCCATTTCAAATAGATATTGTTTGTATTTATCTCATATTACTTTTCAGTATTAACTGAGGTTTGCTGGTGCCACAGCTGTAAAATCTGCTAGCTATAAAACAGCCATGTGCGCATCTGAGAGTGAGAATGAAATGGCAAGGTGATGTGTTCTCAAAGTCATGGGAGTTCTGCCGATGTTGGCTAGGCAGGGCTTACATTTTAGGATCCATAAATGTGGTGAGGGAAATACAAATCAGGGGAAGACCCTGATAAGTGGTTGACAGGTGGGAGAAAGGATTTATATTTTAGCTATACAGGGGCGGATCTAGAAAAGTTTTCATAGGGGTCACCACACCGCTCTTGTTGGTGAGATGATGCTGCATGAATGCTGCATATTATGAACATGGCAGTGTTGATGTAAAACAAAGAAGTAGGCTACATTATGTGAGCATTAAATCACTTTCAAACTGCACACTGCAGTTCGATGATGCTTGGGACATGACGTGTGTCTAAGAAAGAGCAAACCACATCCGCTAGCTAGCTACGCCACTGGCTTTGAACCTTGAACCCTCCACCACTGGGTCTTGGGAGGTTGCCAATCTAAGAATGGCTGCCAAGTATTCTGTAGAAACAGCATTAAATTATTATTATTATTAAAGTAGGCTGAATGCAGTCGGAAAAACAAGGAGAACATAAGATGAGGTTAAGAAGATAGATGAAAAACAACAACGGAAAAAAAAAAGCTGTAAAACCTTGGCAAATAAAACAGGTGGGGGGCCGACAGAAGAGGTTTCTCTGACCAATATTAAGCAGCAGGTGCAGCGCTCTTTCTGCGAGGAGCAGAAAATACCGGGTATGACATGCATGCCCGGTTGTGGAACAAGGTTCAGTATATGCACAAACTGAAACATGTTCTGTTAATGACATCATAGTTGTTATAGACATAATAAATATAAACATGTGTCCTTTTGACAACGTTTGTCTAAACAACAGTTGTGATTTTAATATTAGCATAAATTATCCGTTTATATGTGAATATTTTGTTCCAGAAGTTCAGTCATTGTATCCAAACGGCCATGAGAAAACGCCCTGAATCAGACTGATGTTCCTCTACAATCTTGCAGCATTTGATCATTGCTTCTCATCAAGCTGCAGCTTCTTGTGTGCATATATGAGCCAGTTTACGCCTGCCTTTCAGAAGTGCTAAATATAGGCGCAAAAACAGACAGCGCAATCAGTTCCACGTTTAGTAAATCATATTGCGTCGCAAAGCTGATTTTTTGCATCTACTCCTCGCAGTATTTAGCGCTTGTGGCAGAAATACCCAGATTGCATATTCATTCAAGGCAAAAGCTCAAAATGCATTGCAGCAAGTAATCGTTCTGCGGGTGCATTCCCCTTTGCGCCAGGTTTGATAAATCAGCTGCAGCATGTTTTTGCGCCCGTTATCAACTTTTCGCCTGTTTTAAGAGGCGCAAACCTTTGATAAATCAGGACCGTAGTGAGTAATGTCAGATGATGATGATTATGATGATGCATGTTTTTTTCTGTTATGCATGTTAAAGAAACTATTTGAACTAATATCACTTTTCTCCCTTTGGCAAATTACATTTTTTATATTTAATAAACATCTCACCTCAGTATTAAAACTTAGTTCTGTAACATTTTTTCTCTGACCATTGCCCTCAATGCTGCACAACCAGTCTGCATGCATGTCAATACAAACCCTTGCCTGCTCTTAATTGAGACATATCTGTATCGAGCAGCCAAATCTACAAGTCACTCATTGAATATGAAAAATGAAATATGGGGAGGAGAGGAGAGGGTGGGAGAGAGATCAATGATATGGATCTGCATGTGCAGACTGAGCCTCCAGCCTGTGTGTGTGTGTATGCATGCGTGTTTGCGTGTGTGTGTTGCTGGTGCTGCAGCGTTATTGGACATCTGAATGAGTAATGACGTCGTCCCAGACAGGGCAATTACCACCAGTGCTCGTTTATTAAAGAGCAGATTGAGAGATGGAGGAAGGAGGATGGTGGCTCTGGTGCTGAGGGAATAGAGGATGAATGGGTGGAGGAAATGACTGAGGGAACAAATGCAGGAAATTTAATATTTATTTCATATAATTCATTTAAAATACTTCATCAAATGTGTATTTAACCTCTTTATGCACAAATATATAATGTATTTTTAAGGTCCAATGTTTTGATGATGCTGATTTTTGAGGAAAGTGCTGTTGAGGAACTGTTTAATGCCCCCTAATACCACTTATTGATTCTCAGTTTAGATTGATTAATGTTATTAGTTAACAGCTATCCATCACCGCCTGTCTTGTTGTAACTATCAGATCGGCACAGAAGCTAATAGTTCTAGCAGGAATAATGATCAAATTCAGCAGAAGCAAAACTAACCATCATCAACACACTGAAGGGTTTGTCATGCTACAGAAAATTGTATCATTCAGATTCACCATAAAAAAATTCCTTGGAAGGCTTGTTCATTACCTGTTCTCACACACTGAAAAAACAACAATTTATCATTTTTCCTGGGCTGCACTGTAGTGTAGTTAGCACCATCCCCTCAATGCAAGAAGAGTCCTCGTTGGGGTCTTGGCTGGGGGAGGCTTTTGGTGTTCAATTTGCATTTGTATCCATTGGTTTTCTCCGGGTTCCCCAGCTTCCTCACAAAATGTAGATTTTTTTTCATTCTAAATTCTCCCTATAGTGAGTGTGAGTGGTTGTTTGTTTCCCTGTGATGGACGTGCAATGGACTGGTGACCTGTCCAGGGTGTACCCTGCCTCTTGCCTATAGCAGCTGCTGAGATAGGTTCCTGCCCCCTGTGACCCTGCTTTGGAATATACAGAGTATAGAAAATGGATGGATAGAATACAGTACTGGAGAAAATCTAGAAAAGTAAGGCAACCAGCTGTAAAGCACTGTTGAGTAAACTCAGCAAAAAGAATCATGTTGTGTGAACCTGTAGTGGGTAAATCAAAGTTGTAATATTAAGTTGGACAAACTTCACAGAAGTATCTGTTTGTCTTCACAGAAAACTGTTTTTTTTTCCAGTGAAAAAACTGACAGATGTGGAGCTCCCCAAAAAAGTTAACAGGACATAGGCTCCTGAGTTTATGATGGAACTTGTTTGAACACTGATTGCTTGAAAGTTAGTTCAAGTGGGCTGAAAACAGAAAGTGGAGACAACAAGCTAGTTTCATGAGAACGGAGTACCAAAAACAAACAAGGAAAAAGTTTTCAGAATTAAACACTTAGTTCTGTCTTTTCAAAAACTGCTTATTTTCAGTAAAAAATAGCTTTGCTATGGTAACTGAGTTGAACTGAAAGAATTTATTTGACTTCCATGGCTACGGTTTGGGAGAATCTTTGGTTCTTTTTCCTACCAACTGACATAGTTGCTTCAAGATTTATTTTTCTAAACTTCAACAGGCATCAACCATATGGTATCTAAGACAACCCCATAATCAATCCTTCTTTGAAGTTGTATTCGAACATCCTGCAAAACAGTGTATGTTTCCCTTCGCAATGATTGGTTGAAGTGCTGTGATGTCAGACTGTTTCCAGATTTCACTCTTTAGTTCAGGAATTTTTGACCTTTTGGTAAAATCTTTGTCTCAAACTTCAGCTGGTTCCATAACTCTGGGTAGCAAATTACAGAAAAAAAACCTTCTCCCACTCCCACACACTCTTTCCCTGCCCTTTTCCTCTCCATTTTGCCTTCTCCTTCCCACTTCTCACCTCCTCTCTTTTCTCACCCTGTCTGTCTGCATGTCTGAAATGCTAAGAAAACATTGTGGCTATGTTGGCTATGCTGAGAATCAGTCAGCAGCTGCTTGGTGATCAATGGGAAAGAAAACAAATTCTGGCCAAAGGAATTTGGGTTTTGAACTTTCCCCGTTCTGTTCATAACTCAGAAACCATGCCAGGAAGGAAAACCATTTGAAAAATGATAGACAATATCGATGGTTGTGTGTGTGTGTGTATACATCCATCTACCAGTACATGTAGATAGAAATGTGTCTATTTATAGAGGGTGCATGTTCGTTTGT
Source organism: Leptatherina wallacei (assembly GCA_028567055.1). NCBI lineage: Eukaryota > Metazoa > Chordata > Actinopteri > Atheriniformes > Atherinidae > Leptatherina > Leptatherina wallacei. The sequence continues at coordinate 22,931,588 of JAOXYM010000017.1, forward strand.
GTTTCAGAGAAAAAGCAAGGGAATACTGAAGAGGACCACATTTTGTCTATTTGAACATCCTGCTTCAAAATAATCCCTCCAGCCCTCAACCCCCATCACATGAGTAATTGTACAGTAGTAAAACCCCTCTGTTATGTATACACACATTCATACTTCGGCAAGACGTGCTTGACTCATGACTCAACCCCAGACGCTCGCCAATGTCACTGTGTTGGTCTAGTGGTGCCACAGCACTCGGAGTGTCCTCGCTCTGTCCCTGCCATGTCACGAACACAGATAGAGGGTATATTGTTCCTCAAGCTTGGGAAAGACCAGAGTTCAAGGACATTAATAGCTGGGATGTGTAATTTCCCTCCCCCTTCCTCCTGCTCTACATCCTACTCATTCAGCTTTTGGGAAATTTGGATTTAGGAAATAGGACATTTTTCCTGGGAAAGTACCATTGAGAAAACTTGAGTGTGGTCCTGAAAAACTATTTCTAAGTGGTAAATGATTGAAATGCCAGATTTGGAATTTCTTCGACTTCATCGTTTGAAAATCTAAACGTGGTGGTGTCTGGGAGACAAACACCACCTTAAGACATGGGAAGAGAAAAAAACACTTTACATGATAAATTTAAGGACCTTATTTTGCATTATTCAGTTTGAAATCCATCCATCCATTTTCTGTACCTCTTAATCCATGCAGGGTCGCGGGTGGGCTGGAGCCTATCCCAGCAAGTATCAGGCGAGAGGCAGGGTACACCCTGGA
>JAOXYM010000017.1:22932437-22943662 GCA_028567055.1 Leptatherina wallacei
ATTTAGAGTGACCAATTAACCTATCAGGCATGTCTTTGGACAGTGGGAGGAAGCCGGAGTACCCGGTGAGAACCCAGTTTGAAATCATTTACAGTAATATAATTGCAGTTGAGGCAAGGATGGCTTGGAGGAATATTACTCATTAATTTAACCCTTTGAGCTCTGAGCCAATTTTTTAGGTCTCTGATGGAAACTGCACAACCATCAGGTTTATTTGAATAGTTCAGTTACAATAAAGGGAACAATTTTTAGATTTGCAAAGTTGTGTGAATATTAGTGTACTTTCAGGATGAATATGAAGATCCCTTTGGAATGATCTCTAAACCTTTATCAAATCATAGTAAAATATGTGAACATTATCTCTGCTAAGGCTAAGTCTGATAAAGTGAGCCAAAACAAAATTTGAGACGTACTGGTGCAGAAAGTTCAGGCAATGTCTCCAAAATGGCCATTTCAACGTCCCTCAGGTTTTAAGAGGTTAAGTTTTTTCTCAATTTAAGTTCCAAATACATTTTAGAGCATCTCAGTTATCTTTTTGTGTAACTGAACATTCCCCACTCACTTGGTCTCTGTGTTCATATGATTGCAAGTATATTTCAATTGATATAAAGTTCTGTCATAAACAACATAGATATTCTACCCTAAGAGGAGCAGAGATACTACTCTGAATATAAATGACCTATCTGCCCTCAAGTAAATACGCACTTCATCTCTGATCATGTAACAAAGATTTTAACCCCCAGTAAGATCTTCCAGCATCAAATCATACGTGCAACTGAGGAGCTTGAGATGATTAGCCCGACTTTGTCTCTTTTGCACTAATTATCAAGCCCTGCATCGCCTTCACTGTTGTCTAATTAGTATTAACATGATAAACGAACACCAATTAAATAAACCAAATCAGCGCTTCAGCAGTAACCATGAAAATATTCTCTTCTCTTATGTAGGTCAAAGAAGTAAGCACATTATTCTTTATTGTCACCAGTGCACAGATCTGTTAAATAATTACCTAAAAGCAGAAAAATCGGGTTTAGTTCTTTAATGTAAAAATGTGCTTGCCTTATATCATCGAGTTTGTTGCATAACATCTCATGCTGGTTATTCATAGTGCCACAGTTCCATCCCTAAATTGTGCATATTTTGTATGATTTTATATTACTTCTTTGATAGATGTGGCATGAAAGTACACACATGCTGACCCTCATTTTTTATAGAACAAATTATATGCAGATACAAACATGGCCAGAAATACATGCCCAAGAGCCCTGAACTCCCAGATGGAAAGGCATATACTGGAGGCCATTGTTTCATCAGAGGTGTCACGGATATGAATAAGAAATCAGCATCCTCCTTCACCTCAGTCTTCAGGCTTTCACCACCCTCTTCGTCTTTTATTTTTATGTAAAACACATTGTGAAAGGTCAGACAAGAGACGCAGCGGAGAATAAAACGAGAGCATGAGAGAGTCGGGTGTGAAAGTGCACGTGTGCACGCATGTATGGATATATATTCGTGCATGTGTGCCTAAGATTATGAGTGTAATTCCTTGGGGTGTGTGCGCACGAGCGCGAGTTCATGTGTGTTTTCAGCGGGGGTGAAAGTCTGTCTCCTATGCACGCTGTGCTCATTGAGAAGTGGTGTCTTGTGCCTGGGGGGGCTGCCGGCGAGAGGGCATGCGGGCGGGCAGGCGCCAAAGAAAGAGGTCACATCCATATTCATCGCATTGGACATGCACATGTAAACCACTTTTAATATGCCGTGACAGGGGAAAGTTGTGTTGAGGCGGAAGGAGACAGAAAGAGAGCGTGAGGGAAAGACAAAGATAGCGACAAACATAGAAGGAATATTTGTGAGAAATGTCCACATGTGCATCTTCATCATGGTCTGAGTGGCCTGAATCTCAATGATCTGCAAAATCCAATGACAAGACATGGTCAGCTGAATATCATTATTACCGCTGAAGGAAGAGATAAGCAGTGCATTCCAAATGAATTTGACTTGATTAACAAAAGATATCCTTACATATTCACTGCAGTTTAAGGCATTGGGGTCAAAGCCAAGTGACTGACAACTGTTTCTACAGAAAATAATATTATATTTGCCTAGTGATTGTAAAAGGCAGTGAACCCTCTTAGCTTTTACTCATATATTAGCTTACATATGGTATGAAACATGCAACAAAAAAAACAGTAAATTAAAGCACATTCAAACAGACTAGTGTTGTTCTGAAAGCTGCCAGAAAAAAAGGCAAAATTACATACATATTCAGTATACTTTCTAATGGCCAAAATATTGTGTCCTATTTCCTTCTTTTTTGACACATACAGTAATTGCTGATATTCCTTCACTGCACACATTCACAGACAATTCAAACAAACTGATGTACATAGAAAGACTGGAAGGAAAAAAGAAAAAAGAAGGAATGTATGTTATTACAGGGCACTTTGAGGTCAGTGAGGGCATATCATCTTCACATCATAACGGGGGCCCAGGTTGCTAGTTATGACAATGTGGCATTATATGCCAGCTTTTGAAGTCAGCCAGTGACAGCCTCTCAGCGTAGCTGTCTGTCACAAGCCAGCTTTGAAGTTTGCAGCGATGAAATAGAACAAAAAGGGGAAAAAAGTAAAATCCAGTCATATTAGGGAGTCGTGGCAAAACAGCATTTTATAATATTTTTTACTCCAATCGCAACATGTTTAAATTGATTTTGTTTAAACATGCATGCCTGCTTTCAAAATACTTTTAAAATGCAAGTAGCATTTTTTTCTCAGAGCATGCAGAAGCTGCAGGGAACACAAATTGGTTATTTATTTTTAACGCACTCAGTTGGATTGAAAGTGAGCTTCCTGGTGAAATCAATGTCCTCTCTTTTTGCTGCTATCGGCTAAAGAACCTCTGTGAGAGATGTTATGTTAAATAAAGAAAAAATGAGCTGTTCCCACTCGTGCAGCCAAGAGTGCACCACCCTTATTGAAAATGAACTTGTGCAGCGCATAAATGGCAATCACAATGAAAACCGATAAATAGTGATGCAGGCATTTAATGTTGGACTGAATGAAGAGCCACATGCTAACAGGTGTTAGCGGGTTTTGATCGGTATAAAAAGGAATTTGGATACTGAGAGAAAGTAGTATGGCAGCTGTGTGTGCAGTATATTGTCATTCAGGGTTTGTATTGTTTGTATTCAGTGAGGGACAGAGACTGAGGGAATCTATTCAATGGCACTTTAGATAGAAGTGAGAGAATAGGACCTTTCTGTAGGACACTTAACCCACTGTCATGAAGCCCTGTGCTCATTCCTTACCTGTATGGGTCTACATTGGATTATCCCTGGGGTGGGAAGGGGTCATGTTGGGGGTCGGAGTCAAGAGATGGGATTTTCTAGTAACCTTACTCCCAACTTTTCAGACAACACCAGGGTCCCACGGGCATCTCCACCCTTTATACGATTTAATTCCAACAAAGGTTTAATGGCGACAGGAGTTTCCCGAAGCGGACAAATTATGCTATCGGTTTCCTCACTCTTGTTGGGGACTGAAAACACTTGGCTTCCCTTAAACTAAAAAAGAAGCTCTCCATCTCGAAATGTGTTTATAGTCAATTAAATCAAAGTTGACCTGAATTTCCATGCACATTTATTCTCTCATGAGCACCAAAATGATCTTTGATCTTCTGTAGTAAATGGAAGTGCACAACACGAGGCCACTGGCATTGTTTTTGGGGGGTGATGAAGGAAACAGACTCATGTTGTCCAACAGAGCATAGTAAAGTGAATCTTTCTGGGCTCTAACCTCTAGCTTGCCTCGAACAGTGGGGAATCCTCCTTAATCACTATAAGGAGGTCCTCTCAGCCCCACTCATATTTTAACCACCAGCCCCACTCCATGGGGCAGTGTGTAACAGCCCGTCAGTGGCTGTAACCCAAGCGCCAAAATTGCTTTTTGACGATGTACCTAGTGTTGTTTTAAGGGCCCCGGTCTGTCCTGACCAGTCCCAACCTCAACAAAATATGATTTAATCATTTCTCTCACTTACTTTCCCCAGCATGGGAGCAAAGAGAAAAAAAGTGAGTGAAACTGAGAGGAGCTGGGGAGAGGAAGAGAGGAGCATTCCAAAGTGGTGAAGAAGGAGGGACATTGCAGTTATTTCCGCAGCAAAGAGGAGAAACCCTCTTACAAGGCAGTTCTTAATTGGATCTGGTCACCAAAGCTGTAGCCAGGCTACTGCTCTTAAGAGGTCCTGAGGGTTAAAATCTGAGCAGGCTTTTAATCAGGAGTCAGTGGATGTTATACAAACATGAGCCCATACTGATGTCATCCTGAAAAATCTGTCCCTTAAAACTCAGACCTCAGCTCTAGTTATTTTTGTTTCTGAGTTGGAGAGAATATCTCACACACTTTAAATAAAAAATTAGACTTCCTCTAGTAGTGCCACATAAGCATAAAGTAAATAAAACATCTAAGTTTACTGTCAAACTAATTTTTTAAAATGAATAAAGCTATCGAGATGCAAAAACAGAAGAGAGAAATTCTATAGTTACATCAAACATGTTGCAAATTTCATGAGTCGTGTCTCATCTCTGCTCATTTTGTTTCCATACCCTTCCTGCATCGGTGGTTGACACCCACTTGAGAGCTCTGAAGCACTGTGTACATAAAACCACAAGTGGTGTTACTGTTACCAGGGATCATCTTACCCTCTGCCATCAGTCATAAGCCTGACAGAAGCCCAGTGTTGGTTAATGTGTGGATGCTGTTGCATCCACATCATTTTCATCACTGTCTCTGAATGTCTGACTTAATAAAGGATTCAAAATCATTATCCTAACATGATTGTTCTAAAATATAGCTCCATGTGATTTCTAGGTCTACCAGCCTTCTGACTTTTATCTAAATTAGAATGAAAATATACAACAAATGCAGCCTTTTTTTTTTTTGTTATATTGTTCTAGTCAGTTTTTTATTGTGTCTTTCAATGTTTACCATACTGGTTATTTGTTTTTTCATAATGAGTATTCATTCATTAGCAGTTTTTGAGGTTTGCATCTGATTAGAAAAGCTCCTCTGGATCTCATGACTGTTTATACTTCCTGATTGCAATATTCCTGAGTTAAAAGGGGGAAAGGAGACATTTGTTTTACCATGAAATGTGCTCTCTGAAGCTGGTAGTCCTGTGGATGTTTGGTTTTGTAATATTGTGGTCACCCTTGATGGAAAAAGCTGTTTTAAATGTATATTTTGGTTTCAATTGTGGCAAATTCATATGCTTATTTCAAAATGAGCTCCCCCAGTGTTGGTCCCATCAATTTTCCTCATTTACCAGGGGGGTATTTAAGCCAAGTTGTTAGATGTTTGCTGTTATTCGAACTAGTGATGGTAAACCCTTTTTCATAATGAAGCTTATTGACAAATTGAAAAAAATATTGGCAAATAACCTAAGCTATAGTGGGAAAAAAATCTGAATTTGTTAGGCCTATTTCCCTCATAATCTTTTCCCTGTTTTCTCGAATCTGTATTTTCAAATCTCATTTAATAACATAATGAATTAATTTCATTACGTTATTAATTGCAGTATGCAAAAAGTAGCAAATAACTAGAGTTATGGTTTATTTTCAGAATAGAAAGTCGAGGAACTGACTGTTGAAGTGGATGCTAACTGGTGAAATAGGTGAATGTAACAATGATATCTGTTATCAGTAGTAGTAAAATAATGGTTGTGTAAACACCAGAGACTTGAATAAGCGGGTGTAGAGAACGGAAGGATGGAAAAAAAACTTGGGGTTGCCAACCATACCACACATGAAGGCTCTTAGACTGATACAAGCACAGGTAAAAGAAACCCCCCAAAAAACATGCAATGGATCCGTTTTACCAGTGCTCATTACAACTGATAGCTATACTCTTAGCCTCATTGGATAGGATTGACTCCATTTTAAAAACAATGAACTATTTTTCTTTTAAAGTCATGCTTCTCAGAAATGTTGGTCACCACAGCCTGCAGTGTAGGCAAATGTTGTCACTTCATCCTATATTAATTCTAAGAAAACCTACATGAACATGCTAGCTTTGATGTTAAAATGGAAACAATAAAGTCCATCTAGTCTATCAGACCAATATGTGTAATCTGTAAATGTCAGCCATTCAAATTTCCTAAGAAGCTTTGAAACCAACCTTCAAAGTTTTTTGCCTTAAAGGACAAAAAACTAACATATTGCAAACAGAAGAACAGAGTGCAGCTGATCTCACTACTGTTGACAGAGTTCATACCATCTATGGTCAAATTAAGTTTTAAAGAGAGTGGTGTATGAAACAGACGTCTACCAGACAGACGTATGGATGTTTAAGAAATACAGAAAAAAAACAATGACTATACAGTATGACCCAGATTCCTTCACTCCACCCACATCCCCAGATATTTTTACCTGCTGTGTGTAAACACAAGTATATCACTGCAGCTTCATAACAAGCCGTCTCTTTGTCACAACTGATGCCAGCTAAAGTTCATCATCTTACCGCTGATATCCAAGTCATCTGTTTTCCCCTCATTACATCAAACTGACATTTGAGTCAGTCTCCTGGTCAGGGAATGTATGAAACGATAGCCAAGACGGTAAACCTTTGCCAAGGCTGAGAAAAAATACATCCTGAGTCCAAAACCTGATCTGTGTCAAGATCAAAAGTAAATAACTTTTAAATTGGGCCACACCACCCCTCTGATCAAACTTACATGTAATTCTTTCCACAAATTATTTAAGCAATCCTACTAACCAACAAATAATAGAAATAATCAAAGAAAGTGAAATTTACATTGACTTCTCTCCAGAAGTAAAGACAACAATCTCGACCTATTCGGGCGTAAGTTCTGCAGCTTTATATGCTCTACCCTTTAAGAAATAATGTGTAGCATCCCTTCAGCTGCTCTGTATATAACTATGATTAATGAACAGCAGGTAAAGGTCAATATATAATAAACTGAACTGTCTTTACATTAGGTTTGCCTGACATTATCAAAATGAGATAAATTTATTTTTCATTGATCTCAGACTATAGGTCACAGTAGGATAGTTTGCCTTCACAGACTGTTCTGTCTGAGGCAAACTCCTACCACTTAGTCATTCACATCATCAGTCGTTCAGGGACTGAGACTTGATATTGCCCATGTTCACTTGTAGGAATCTCATTTGGATGGAGAGTACCACTCTCACTCTTGCCACACTGATTAGACATGTGTCCTAAGCACTTTTTGTGGGTCAACACAAGAAAAAAAAGATCTCTGATACCAGTGTCCTCTCAGTGCACCCTTGTTCTTTCACACACTGCACAGCTCCTTCCTTCACCACTGTAGTGCCTAACCAACCTGTGATAATAATGACGAACATCATTTATGCAAATGTAATTAGGCCGAGAAACATGATAGTAGAGCACAGGGCGCCAATGGAAATTTATCACTGAACACTCAGGCTCTAAACATTCAATTAAAATATTGAATTTCACTGGATTTAATCTAAATGTAATAAATTAAGCAAGGGAAGGAGGGTTTGCAGTACAGCAGGCTGACATTTGGCTGCTAGTGTCACACTCAGAGATGGTCATCGATTCCACTTCTTTTACTCTAATTCTCCAAAGTGCAGACAGTTGGACAGAGGACCATGAGCGAAGGTGATGTCTGGTCCTTATCTGTGTCTGGGTCTGTGTTGCATCTGTGTGTAGAGAGGTGAGTTTGGGCTATCTTTCCAAGGTTTTTTCATACTAGTTCATAGAGGCCAGTAAACAGGAAATGGGAAAAATAACACAGACACTAAAGCCGGAGGAAGGAGGTTGGATATCACAGAAGCATTTATCAGTGCCAGCATGGGTGAGCCTGAATAACAAATTGAGACACTTTTTTTTCCAAGTCATTTCAAAATAAACTTCATGAGGAGCCAAAACATAGTGTTTGACACCAGGTTGGAAACTATAAATTCCCTTGTACTGAATAGAGAATAAATCAACATTTTTCTACAGATTTTTCCCCTGATATAGTATGTAGCAGTTTTTAATGAAGGCACACCTGCTGAAACAAGTCAGCTGAATTTTTTTGTGGTAGCCTGTTTACTCTCAATATTCTGGGAGCCATAAGTTGACAGTACAGTATACTGTAGGCTGCAGGGTGTGTTGGAGCACTGTTTCTGACTTTCTCACATAATTCAACAAAAAGGTATATTTTTGACTGAACTGCAGATGTCAGCCCCACATAGCAGCACTTAAAGGGAGCTGCCAGCTGTCACGTCTTTTCTTCCATCAGTTTCTGCCATCAGTGAGATGTCGCAGTCAGTAAACGTGTGTTCATTAACGGTAAAGGGAGGCGTGGCCATTCTTGCAGCCCCGAGCTTTAAACCTTCAGCACAAAATTTGTGTGTACACCAGGAGGTTGTGTTCCTATCAATGCCGTTTGGAACTGGAAATGATTGATACCCATGAATACTGCAAAATCTTATGAGACATCAAGTGACTTCATAGTTGTCATGGCCATAAATCAGGCCAATTTCCCATTTCAATCAAAAAAGAGCTGTTAGGGAGGGGTTTTAGGTTTGTGACCAGTAAGCCAGAGTGACTTAAATAAGGATATCTGTGGCAAAGTTTAAAACATCTTTTACACTTTTGATTAAACCTGCATGGATTTGTTTTTGGCTGGTTTTGTCTCTGGAGCAGTGCAGCAAAGTGTTAAAGGAATATGAACCTGAAAATTGATGTCAAATATTAGTTTTTCCCACATTCATGCTCTACGTTAAACACACACACACAAGTGTATTTGAATTTGATTTCAGAGAGTTTGCAGTTGCTTAGCCAAATTCTACAAATGGAGTACCACTGGAAACTGTGGGGGCAGTGTAGTACAGAGTTGCTCATACAACTAGCGAAAGGAACAAAGAAGAAGAGGCTGCAATGTATTTAATGGCCGCATGGTCAACGCTGTCTACTGTGCTGCCCCTTTTTACGGTTCTTTCTGAGAATGTACAATTATCACGATCTCTTCCACCATCACCATGTTTGCTGTTGTCTAAAACTGACATTGGATCTCGGAAGTGAACTTTGAACTCTGCACTGCCCTCTAGTGGATGTATTGTCTGACACCCACGCCAACATAATGGACACGTGGGAGTATGAAAGCAATGACATTTGACAACATTTGAAACAGAAAGGCCTATTTTAGTAGGAAAAGGAAGAATAAATTTGGCTCTCAAGTCTGCCCTGGTGTTCATGACATGCATTGGTAAGTCTCTTACTTTGTTTTCTGATGTTGCTGGGGAGGTGGTGAATAATTGATTGGTTAAAAAGATTCAGTTGTGGTCTGTTAACAGGAAAAAAACACAGAAAATAAGAGCTGACTAAGAACAGCTAGCAAGACACGTCACAGTAAGATCTCGTGACCTGTCTGAGGAAGATAACAAGAAGTAGCTGAAACATGTAAAGGTAAAGGAATTATGTTACATCTGTCTTACCACAAGAAAATCCAATTATTGTTCAAGAGAAAGTATGAATTTTTGTAAAAATGTCTAAATTCAACCCTAAGATTCACAAGTTGTGCATATATTCTATTTATACAGGTAGTTCCATTTCCTCATTTACTTTGTACAAGAGAGACCCATTTACCGAACCTAACATGCATGACTTTGGATGGTGGGAGGAAGCCAGAGAACCCACACATAACCGGGGAGGACCCCTCCCTGGCTGAGGCTTGAACCAGCAACCTTCATGCTGTGAGGCTGTGGTGCTAACCACCGCACCACCGTGCAGACCTGATACTGACACTGATACAGCAGCAGGGCCCATCTGCAAGATGAGTTGGTTTCTTTTAAGGCAAGGCAAGTTTTTTCCTTAACCTAGCTATGTGGTTTATAAGACATGCATTTGAATATATAGTTTAGGGGTCTAAATTTTTAGATATGAACATAAAAATAGTCACATTTTCACTTATAAAAACTTTCACACTCGAGTTGTGAACCTTTAGCAAACTGCTCTTTGACTGTATTCCCACTATATTTGCATGTAGATGGAAAAAGCACAAAAATATTGTATCCATGGATACAAGGCAAGACATTAATGCGAGTTTTAGATGGTCGCTGGAAGAGTTTGACAAAGAACATACTTCAAGAGTTATACTTTGTCAAAGCACAACATAAAAGAAAATGTGTAATATTATAACATTTTGTTATTCTTATTATAAGTTTGGAGATTATAACATAGTGGAATATAACCCCTTAAAGTGTTTCTAAGGTGCAAAAAGTCTAACTCTAAAGTAATAAAGGACTGGAAATTTTAGTTGTTGAGAGTGTTTATGTTAGTTCTTTTCCACAATTAGACACATTCCAGAAAATCATATTAGGTGAAATAGGGGAAATAGTTAAAAGAATAGCCATCCATTAGTTTGTATTTCAACAAAACAAACTAATATTCGCCTCTCTTGGCAAAAAATATGCTCGTCATTTTCAGAGCTGATCCGCACTCAAGATCAAAGCTTAAATTCCTGTTTGTACAAACAAGCTGTGTCTGATCCCAAAAAATCTGCTATACTCTTGAGATCTTTTCTATCTTTTTGCTGTGACAGAAATTCAGGCTTCATGTTTACATACAGAAGACATCGCGGTCCGCCTGTCTCAGTTTCATGGTAATAAGCTGCAGTTGTCCCAATTCTTTTAATATCACATTAGAATTTCATCTCAAGGGGAAGATTCACAGCAAGTGTGTGAATTTTGTATGTCTAATGAATCGGGGGGAAGAGTGTCTTAATGGTTGCATTAATGCTCTGTTTTGTCCCTCGTCCCTTTTCTACATATTGGGCATAACAGCAAACATGACCTGATTCTTGTTTCATTTCCATAATGCCCCTCTGGATTTTGGTGGTATTTTGTCACATTTTGTTCTGTATTGGAAAGCGAGAGGGCAAAACAAAGTCTGTCTGTGAATTAGTGTTCCAGAACCTAGCATCCTTTAATGGAGACATCCTGAATATGTAATTTCTGTGATATTTACTGGCCTCTATGTCTTTTTCCCTGATTCTTAAAATACTATATGGTTTATGCCAGCTTATACCTTGATCATATGGTCAGATACGCTAAAGTTAATGGATATGGAACTTAAAGCCTGTTTTGATATTGGGTCAGTATTAGCCTTAAAGGAGACATATTATGCAAAAATCACTTTTATAAGTCCTTGGAATAGTCTCTTACAATGTTCTAAGTC
>JAOXYM010000017.1:22947347-22963489 GCA_028567055.1 Leptatherina wallacei
ATATGTAGTGTCAAAGCGCTTTGAGTGGTCATGTGACTAGAAAAGCGCTATACAAGTACAGTCCATTTACCATTTACCATTTAATACATGGCTATGCTTTATTTATCTTCTTTGACCTGCTATCCCATATCCCAGCTTTAACACCTTCTCTCTTTTCTTAACATAAACTCAGCAGCAGCTTCTCTGAACTCTACTGTGAGCCAAGTCCAAACAAAAAGCCTGATCTTGGCCGTGACGCTTAACATGTGTACAATAAATTACATTCTCATGCAGACTCTGGCACATGATATCTACTAAAAGTTGTCATTTACATTGTAAACAATCAGAGACAGAAGTGTCTTTTTGAAGAATTCCCACTGAACTCCATGCACGTGTTGCTACATCATTCGTAGCCTAATATGGACATACGGTGCAGGAGTTGCGAACTGTCAGCCGGCCATGTCCCGCTCAGGTATTCATGTCCTAGTTTACTCTAGATGCTGTTCACTTCATTATCCACTTACTACTCAGCACCACTGTCTGAAGATTGACTGTTACTATTCTCCTGAGCATAATGAAATTTAAACACAATGAAACAGATTAGAAACTCCTTTGCTATGTTGACATCAGATCCCCTATCAGATTTACAGGAGAAGGTTATAAGGAGGAAACTTAAATTTTTTTTTATTTAATAAGACTTATTGATTGCTAAACCCAAACTATAAACTGAAACCTAAAAGGCAAATAAAATCAAGTTGCTTCTTAAATGTCAGGTTCCAAATAAGTCAAACACAGCAGCATGATTTTTGTCAGTCATTTATTACCCTTTAAATCATATTTTGATTGAATTATGATCACTTGTGCCATCATGTGGATGTGGAAACACTGAGCTGTTCTGTGTGGAAATGCTGGAAACTTGGTTACAGTTTTCCCATAAATGACATCTTTAAACTGATTTACCTGTGATGTTCACTTGTGTCAGTTTGAACTGGTTGTTACAGCGTGGTGGTGGTAACACTGGATGCTTTATTGGCAGTAAGACTGCTCTCTTTTTATCGCTTTCGGTTGCTTTGAACTCTTTTTCAAACTGTTTGTGTTGCTTGTGGTTTTTATTTATTTTGTTTTTTTTCTCTCTCCTCAGAGTTTGTTTATGACAACTGCTTCTGCTTATTTTAAACCAATGGAAATATTGTCTATTTCTTGCACCGCATGCTATGCAGCCCAGTTTATTCTCTTCAAACCAGTTAAAACGAAAACAAGGCTGAGTCCCATTTCTATTTTGCAGCTTTTCAAATGAATGAATGAACTGATAATTCTGTTAAGTTTTTCAGAAAAAGATTCTGATTTTAGGAAATGTCTAATTTATGTATTTATTTACTTATTTAAAATCTATTTGAAAAGAACATGTTAGAAACATATGCAACCGTTGCTGTGTATTTAGGACTTTCAGCTATGACTAGTTTACTGCCTTGTTTCTGGTTAGGCTTACACACATACATGGGAAAGGACAAAAAAAACAGTATAATCCAAATTTGGAAAAAAAAAAGGGGGATACAAACACACTTTAAGACATTAATATAAAGCAATATGTCTGTAGGAGCTATTTATCTCATGACAGTATTAGTTTAACTCTGTAGGGTAATTCACTTTAGGTTATTTTTTATATTTGTTTTGAGAATTTATTTTGGTTATTTAGCTAAGTTTCTTTGTTTTTTGTTTAATTACAAGCCAGCTGTAAAGATAAAATCTATAAATAACTACTCAATTACAGTAACTTGAGTAAATGTAATTAGTTAATTTCCACTTCTGATTAAAAGTGAAAAGACGCTAATCATGCCTTTTTTAAATAATCACGTAACCACAAATTTCTGTTTGGATGGACACCTTTGATATTTACTTCCTTCTATAAGTATCTTGGTTTTGTTTTTGCTGAAAATATTGGCAGAGTCAGCAGGAAGGGCTTTAGGATCAGTGATGAATAAAACTAAAAGGTGTCCTGATTTTTACATTTTCCGAAGCCTTTTTATTCAACGGTTGGTCCTGGTATTTTATGCTCCTGGAATATGGAGTTTTAGGGACTCCACTGAAAGTATCGTTGTCCAGAGTCGAGCCCTGATGTGTTATCTTAGAGTACATAAATTCACTGCAAAGGGTGTTATAGATGGGGACACAGGATGGGAATCCTGTCTTGTAAAGCAAAGATGTAAAATGGTTCGACTTGTTTGCTTGCCAAATGAAAGGCTGACTAAAGAGATCTTTAAATGGGTCCGAGCCCATAATTTTCCTTGGTCCAGAGATGTTTCTGCTGGATTTTCTTCTTCTGATTTATATTACATCTTTAGCAACAATCTGCAGTGAGGGATAGATACCGTCAAACAAAAGTTACCTCATCTCAGCAAGAAACAATGGAAGGAGATTTGGAGAAAACCCAAACTTAGAAGCTTTGTTCAGATTAAAGAAGAATATTTTACAGAACCATATTTACCATTAAACTTAGGGAGAGGTCAGAGGTCATTGTGTGCACAATTAAGATCTGGTATATTGCCCCTGGTGACTGAAGTGGGCAGGTATAAGGGTCTACCTGAAGAGTAGTGTGTATGTGCTCTGTGTGATTTTAATGTTGTTGAAGATGAACTGGTTGTTTAATGAACTGAGGAAATCCTTGTTTGACGAAGCTCAGAGGAAGAACCCTGATTTATTTTGGATGTCTGAGTATGATATGTTGAGTTGGTTCTTCAAGGAAGAAATTTTTGATTTAACCACATACGTATACAACTTCTTTTTATTGTTTTGTTTATTTTGGAAGACTTGTTTGCATACTTTGACTTTTTATTTTCTGTTGTTGTTGTTGTTGTTGTTGATGGATACATAGAATCTTTCCTTTCTCTGCCATCTTCGGATTGTTTAAATATTCATGGTCAAGTGTCTTGTAAGCCCATGTGGGCTGGGCATGATAATGTGCATGACAGTTTAATAAACAAAATGAATCAATCAATCAAAACCTACACTGTGAATTACAGAGTGAACAGAAAGATGGGAACGAGAGGTCTTTCTCGTGTTTAGCAAAAAGAGTTTGAATTTGTTTTAAATATTTAGATCTGGAACAAACTGTGCTTAATATTGATTATATAAATAAGACAGGTGTCTAAAATCAGTGTCAGCTCATTCTCCAGCCACCAAAATATATATATTTTTTGATGTTTTATAACTCTGGATTCTCCTCTGGGAGTGCTGTCACCCTCAGACTTTATTTATTTACACTGTCTTTCTCTCACACATTCCTTCTCAGTGAACCAGGCCTTGGGCTGCCAGTGGAGGAAGAGAAGTGAAGCCATGGAGCCAAGGCCACCGTCAGCTCTCACTGGTAAGAAAAACCCTGTAAATTCTCCCGGGAACTGGGCCGGGATCAGACCTACACTGGCAAGGACCAGGGGGAGGTGAGATGGTAGATAAAGGAAATTCTGGGGAGGTTAGTTAAGTATAGAATAAATCAACATATGAAATCTGAGATATGTAAAGTTTGAATATGTAGTTTGAGTATTTGGCAGTGGATGGACAGAGCATTATATTTCAGTTTTCTTTATTTTAAGTGTTTCTTATGTAAGAGACAGTAAATTAGCATTAAATCTGAGGTCAGATGTTTTCTTCTTTTCATACTTCTACTGTTTTTGGAGGCTTCTAACTTATCTCGTTTGTTTTTCCTCACTCTTTGCATCTTAATAGGTTTGTTTTCAAGTAAAACTTTGCACTAGTTTGCAGCTTTGTGTTGTTTCTGAAAAGGACCCTCTGGCCTTTTAGCGATTCTTGCATTAATCCATCATCCATGAGGCTTCTGTTGATGACAAACACATCATTTCCTCATGTGTGCACACATGTGTACAAACTCCATCACTTTTTCTTGGACTCATTCATTTAGTCAAAATGTTGTTTTGAGTAGTTGCAAATCTTCGCCAGCTGTATTTGCCAGTTTCTTTATGAAGAATGGATTGAATTTTCATGTCTTGACAAAATTTCTCCCACGTGCTTCCTTTGAAAAGTTAAAAAAAATGCAAAAAGCGAAACAAAAAAAAAACATAATATTGCCTCTTGAAAAGAAAATTGTGTTACCTTTTCCATATAAAACTACTGTACACAGCCTGTGTGACATGATTCTATTAATAAAATGTCACACATTATTGGAAATCTTTCTCTACTCTCTCATTATTCTTGCTGGCTGCTCCTCAGCTCCCCTTTGACCATGCATGCCTTTTACACACGCGTGGAGGAAGGACGCGCTATCAGTTTTTCTAATTACTTATTGGTCATGATCAATTAGTAACATTTTAAGGCACTAAGGTAACCTTGTATAAATACACTAGTGGGGTTCAACAGCCATCATGGTTGACAGTTAAATTGGTCTGTCACTGCTGGGCGCTTCATTAATCTCAACTTGTCATTCTTGTTTATGCTGGTTATAATGGCTGTGTGGACGTGAGTGTGTGTGAGTCTGTGTGTGTGTGAGAAGTCAGCCCCTGCATGTGTGCCAATCAGATTTGCGTTACAGGCGAAAGTCAAATTTGTGTGTATATATGTGTCACATGCACATGTGTGTTTATTTGCATGGGTTTATACATGCACATGTGCAGGAAGTGTATATTTTTTATGAGGGTGTAAGTGTGTTGTGTGGAAATCTTTTCAATCGCAACCGTCATGTTTGAAGCCAGTTGGCACCCTGAAGCGATTACCTCATGCGTCCTTGACTATTTTCTAAATTGCTCGGAGATGTTTAGAGCCTCTCCAAATGACTTTCATAATCATGTGGTAACGTGCCCATTTACACCATATGAGAAAATTCCCACTTACTTAAACCCACCTTTACATTGATTGAACTGGACAGAAAAAAGGTGTTGTATGTTGCGTTTAGTCGCAAATCTGCAATCCACTCACCGGTTCCTCTCAGATTTTCATGAGTACATCAATATATCTTTAAGTTAAAGATATAACAGTTTAATTTAGTTGCGATTGTTGATGATTCTCATTGCATTTTGGTTAACGGAGCCGTAATGAGATCGCTTACTGAGTGATCTAAGTGTTGAGAAATGAGAGTCACACACACTGCTGGGGGAAACAATGGCTAGAAAAGCGTACACACAAACACACTCTCTTGCTGCTGACCTTTCACCCTCTTCACTGTCTTCTGACCCTCCTGGTGTCAACCCGCCCCCCAACCCTTTGGCAAAAGGGTGGCACTGGTCACACAAACCCCCTCCCTCCCATCCACCTTCATTGTTTTTGGCTGGGTGTATGTGACCGAGGACGAACAAAGAAGCGTGTGGATGCTTGCAGACGCAGGCTCACCCTGGGTTGTATTTACATGCGAATGTCAGCACCTATTTTGTTACTTGTCTCTGTTTAGTGATTGCTTTCAGCAGTGAGATTATGAGCGTGCACAAATATAAATGTGTGCATTTGCATGTGTGCGAGCATCTCATGAGATGTGGCAAGTAAACCTTTTGGCCTCATTAATTATCACACATAACAATGTCTTTTCTCATTTATTTGTTTTGTTTATTTTAGATGTTGTTTATTATTGACAAACGAGAAACCCATTTTCCTGCCCATTTTTTTCCTTTTCTTTGTAGTCTGACTACAGGGTTCTTTGGTGCAAAAACAGTCCAAAACTTGAGAGATTTGTTTTGGTTCTTAGTAACAAAAAAGAAAAAAAAATGAAACAAACAAAGAAACAAAACAAAAAAAACCAATAAAAAATGGTAATATTCCAGCAACTGGGACACCAGTAAAACACTTTTAAAAAACAAAACATGAAACAACACAAAATGTAAAATGACAATAAAATTGAAAAATAATAACTGTTTATACTTTTACATGAGATCTTTTTTGTACATCAGCTTTTTAATGTTTAGTTAAAGCATATGCATGTATAATATTTCAGTTCATTGCCAGTCCAGGGATTTCAACCTGGGTCTTCCATCCCCATGGCAACCTCTTTGCCCTCTAGGCTACACCACAAGACTTTTAACAGTATTAAACTTGAATTTAGCTTTCAAATTATATTTTAGTTCATTTTTTAAAAATGTGTAAATCTATTGTAAAATATTTTGTTTTTCTGTGAAATTGAATTATATATCCTTTTTTTTAAAGGAAAATTTTGATCTATTTTCACATTACAGAGTTTTGATGTAATTCTGAATTCGACATGTAGATTTTCAGTAATATTGTCGATATTTTCCTGTTTTGTAAAAAAAAAAAGTGAAATAATATATAAGAAATGTAGTAAAACCCATGACTTTTTACAGTGTTATTAATTTAACTAATGAAGAACTGATGTCAATTCACCTATTTAAGTTGGGTTGCAGATGGACAAAATGACTTCGATTCTCCACGTACGTTCTATGTGTAGTAATAAAAATTAAATCCGTTTGAAAACATAAGATATAAATGAATGAATAGATAAATAAACATTTATAAAGGTGTTGGAACTATTGATGGAAATAAGTAATCCTACTATAATCTAGCAGGTGTACATCATGTCTTTTTTTACGGATAATCTTTAGCTGTCCCAAATAAGTAAATGAAAAACAAATGTCTTACAGTTTCCATTACACATCATAAAGTGATTACGATGTTCATGCAACAAAGAATGCATACTCAGATAAAGGAAATTTTATGAAAAATGTAAGATTCGACTAAAAGGATCAACATTGATTTAAATAATAACTGAATCCAAATGAAAATAGCTTCAAATAGACGGTATTGTTCTTAAAGACCTCATATTCTTTAATCCTTTGTTCTCAAACTGCAGCCATGAGATCAGCACATGGTAATGAACTGAGAATATTTGCACATGGCAATTTTTGTATGTTCTCGGCAGACTGTTAGTGTCCATTAAGTCATGTACCTTGACTGGCGTGCACTCACCCAGCCACCACCACCACTCACACACACATACATTAAGCCATAATTAGCATGGTATCCATGCTTGAGTGGTTGTGTGTTAAGCAGTGGAGTGGACAGTGAGAAAGCAGGAGGAGGAGGGTCATGTTAATGCAGACGGGCTCGTCACAACGGTGGGTGACTGGCATGTGGATTCGGAGGATGGAGACGCTCCTTGCTAATTAAGAATCTCTAATATTAAGTGCTGTGTGTCTGTGGGTGTTTATGTTAATGTGTCTGTCTAGCGTCCATGTGAGATGACAGTTTGCATGCAGTGACCATTCATCCTCACGTCTCCAGTATGCTTGGATCTATTACCAATCAGCGACAACAGACTAACTGCGGAAGTTGTGTTTTATCTTTTTCACTTTATTCCCCCCCCCCCCCAGTTTATTTATCTATTTATCATGACTCTCAGACCTCCCTTTCCTTAAACTCTAAAATAGTTTATTTATTAAACATATTACACTGGTAAACCAGACTATAGTTTGTTTGTTCTGGACATTCATGCCAGATTTCATTTTATCATAGTAGATAGTAAAAGAGATAAATAAAATATTTCAGTCAATGGAAAATGAGTTTTTCAGTAAATATGAAGTAGCAGTGCTGCATCCATGGCTTACGCTGTGTGAACAACAATCCTTTCAGACAGTAGTTTTTTTAGAGATACTAACAACAAAAGCAAGTACTTCTTGCTGAGGTTGCAAATACACTCCATTGTACAGGAGCTGCTGGAAATATTTCAGTATACCTGTGCACATTTGGCCTGTAGTGGCCTGTAAGTGAGCCTCTCAATGAGAACCACGTTATGAATCTCTGGATATTGTATTCACAAAAATGAAAATGAAAATTCACAAAACCTTAACAGTTTTTGGATTCAGCTGCTTTGCTTGCATATATTTATATAAATAACTATATACTTGGATTAGCACTGTAATCCCTCAGCTCAACCTGCAGAAATATCCTCATCTGGGTCTTACAAGAGTTGGAAAGAGGTGTTTATAGTTTTAATCCATATTTTACAACCTCCCGGTTTTCATTTACATGACCACAGGAAAAGCCTGTAGCTCACGGTGTGTCCGTGACTGAGCTGGTAGTGGATGAACACAACTCACAAATCTGTGCATATATGAGCACACACATACACAAACCGTATATGCATGTGTGTACCTACCTGCATTGCATTCAGCTTCACCTCGTGCCTCCCTGCTCTCTTTTGTTCCAGCTGAGTAAGACCAGGCCCGCATCATTTCACCTCAGGGTGCCTGCTCGGGTCAGAGGCCATGTGTAATGGCCCAGTGCATCTCCTAGCACAGTAAGCCTACTCCAGCAGCAGACACACTCCGCTACCCCCTTCCCCACCTCCCAACCCTTTTATCAAAGCCAATACAAAGACAAGGAGTGTGTGTGTGTGTGTGTATGTGTGTGTGTGTGTGTGTGTGTGTAAGTTTGTCAAAGATCACATTCAGAGTTTTAAGTGACTGAACCCCAAAGTGAGAAGAGACTTATGACCAGCCATGTGCCTACTGTTGACTATTCTCCAAGCTTCACACATAAAATGATGTTGTTATTCCGAAGGGGCAAAGCAGTGTAACACAATGCAATGCTTTTATTTGTTGTTGAAATTAAACATAAAAGCATCACAAGGAAAAACTCTAGAGTTTAGCCCAAAAATATTCATTTGTATGTCAAATTTTGATTTATAGTTAATTTCTAGTACATTACATGAACATTTGTTACAGTTAATCTTGTGGACAGGACAAATTTAGTTTAAAAGAAAAGCGTAAGTTTACCTTTTCTTTAGTGTTCTGGAAACACCAAAGATATATAAAAAGGAAGTCATTCCCTTTTTTTCACAGCTTAAATTACAGGCTGAGATCTAAGGGGGAGCTCCAAAAATAGTCTGCTTTCAGGTTACATTTTATTTTCCATAAGGTTCCCAATGGTACTAATATGAAAAGAATAGCATTGAATTAATAACATTAAATTCTTTGAACAATGCAAGTGATCATTCTCGTTTCTTCCAACATTGTGGACAGTAGCGTTATTTGTTTGTTGTGTGACATGAGCTTCCTGTGTGCAACCACTTCATGTGCTGCATATGTGGTTGTTGAAAGAACTTTCTGTCCCTCTATGAGATGTTTCTGATAGCATCAGCTGCATTAGCAGTAGCAGAATGTTTTGCACTAATATATATGAGTATGCACATAACTTGCAAAGTTGTGGTACACACTTAAAAAAAAGCTCTCCTGAAAGCCCCTGTGTAATTTGTACCCTGCTTTTTCTCTCCCCTTACTTGATGACATCATCGTAACATGTTAGTTTTGGCACACCTCAAATGATAAATGACCACATTTTTTTGCTTATTATTATTTTTGACCAATCAGAACAGACTGTGCATAGAAGGCAGTCAGGGGCGTGGCTTTAAAGAGACATAAAGGAGACCCCTATAAAAATGTATCATTGATGCCCTCTAACACAATATCTGAACATTCTTTGTTACATATTTATGTCATTTCCACCAAGAAAGAGCCCACTGATTAAATAGATATTCACTTCAAACCAAACATGCGCTAGTAGGAAAGATTCTAGATTTAAATAAGCGCTTAAGATATTCACCCACGTAATTGTGTTATTTTAAGTTTGATTCATGAATTAAAAAAATGTCACTTCATTTTCAACATGAAATTACTTGCCAGTTTATATTGAAAAAATGAAATTATATCATAAAAAAAACTTTAAGCTCAGACTGATTGTTTTCTAATGTAAAAATATCTTTTGTCAGAAATAATAAAAAATGATTTTATTTAAGCTTCGATGTCTCTCGGAAACTCATCATAGAATAAATAAATCTCACTTGCCCCGACATGCATCTGGAATTAGGTTTAATCAAAGTTTTGTTTTTCTTTATAAGCCATCCAACGCTGACGTTTAAAGTAGGATACAAAAACTCTCGTCTTTTCTTTACAATTGTGTTTCTTCAGCCATAATAGCAGTAAACTTCATGCTGTATAAATTGAGATATTTGCATTGTAATTTATTACTTTGAGTGCTTTTTATGAATGTGTGTGTTATGACACTGTGGTTAATGGTGGCAGTTAAAGAGCAGGGAAAGTGTCAGCACTAAGATGAAGAGAGAATGAATGATGACTTCTCTAAATTTGAATTATGGTTTGATACAACATTGGCTTAGCTTCCTCTTTATTTTTACACAAGGTCATGTCAGAATTGTTTTAAATACATGGCAGTCCTAGAAACTGAGTGCTGTTGAGATGTGGGGTTAAGATAAAAAAAAAAAGAAGAAAAAAAAAGATGCTTGTGGTGCAATAAATTAAACAAGCTTGCTTTTTCTACATTTTCTTGTTTTGTCACATGTCGTCCTGTAGCAGTTTGAATCAAACATTTTGCTTCGATAGTTGTAGAAAAGTTGCAAAACTTCACCAACACATCATTCCTCTCAGCGGTGCTATATATAAAAACAATGCCTGAGCGAAATTACATTTAACTGTTTCGACAAATGGAGATTAATTGTTCATTTAATGAAGAAGTGTGTCTCCTGATTTTGCATATCAAAGCAACATTTTCCAGGACTTTTTCCACCTGCAGCCAGTTTTCATCTTAATGTGATGACTTTGTTTAACTCTCTGTCTCCGGCTCATTCTCACCTCCCTGAGCTCTCTTCTGTTTTCACCTGTATGACAGCCGTGCTAATTGCATCAGCTGTATGGAAACGCATGAATGTAGCTGACACTTAACAACAGGCCAATAGGTGAGACACGCAGTGGAGCTGAAGAACTGTTTGTGATTTTAAAAAAAAGGATCTTAATTATAATTTGGAGTGATAAGCTCCGTGTTTCATTATAAAATTATGAAAATTAATTTTGGATTCATGTTGTTTTCTTTTGTCTGGTTAAAGTCAATTTAAGCTTTCTTATTGCTTTTAGTTCAGCAGCAGCTGAGGTCTTTCTGCTCCCCGTTACTCCTACATAGACAAGTGATTTTAGGTAAGTACATAATTATAAACTATATAGTCACTGCGACTTTCTCATACACAACATAAAAATATGCTTACAAATGTTATTTTTCTGCTTTCCACTAAGTTTCCACTTGTTTTTTCTATGTGCCACCTGATTTAAATTGTAAATTGACAAATATGAATCTGGAAAAAACAATTAAACAAAAGAATCCCATTAAACTTGAAATATAATCATTTTTAATGATGACCAAAAGACATTTTAAGTTTTATTAACAAACTATATACATTATGAGATGGCATGAAATGACTTATCATCTATATTCATATAAAAGCAGTTGAAATGAAAACAACAGTTTGAGCTTTCTGGTTACTTTTCTGAAGAATATTTCAATTTGAGTTCATTTAAATGTGGAAAAACTTTCACAACATTACCAAAAGAGTGTCTTATAAAAAAACACCAAAAACAATTTAATCTAATGTTTTCTTTTAGTTTTTTTGTACACTCTCTTTAACTCATTGACTGCCATTTGGCGTCGTTGGCACAGAGCTTGTCTGGCAGTGGATCTGGAAAGAGCTTGGTGACAATCTTGGAGGATCACAGCAATCTTTTCTGATGAAAGAAGAGAGTCTTAATTTTTGGTAGATATGTTCAAAGTTTATGTAGTCCGAAAAGTCAATATTTGGTGGGTCTACTGGAGAGTATGGAGCTCTCCATTCTGAAAATGGCTGGCAGTCAATGAGTTAATTGTTCTCACTACAGTTATAGAACTATAATTATAGAATGACTCAAGTGGGTCTTTGCTCTAAACTTATTATTTATGCCACTTTCAACAGTTGAGCTCTCAGTGTCAGCTGCGATCAGCTTCAGCTGTCAGCAAACCCACAAACCATCAGCAGGTGATGGGATGGCTGGTTTTAAGTGTGTCCTTGTTACACAAAACAATGCTAAAACTTTTTGATGTGTGAAAATCACACAAAATAGTCTGCTCACTTCACGGACAACAGACTGTGAGTAACTGTACAGAAATGTGGAGATTTTGAAGGAAATATGTAGTGATTATTTACTTAATTTTGCCTTTAGTTTAGTTTCTTGTCAGACATTTTTTATAAAGGATAATGTCTAGCAATTATATAAAATTGCTTTGCTTAATACTTAAACAAAAGCTGATCTCACAATCATAAAGACATAAACCACTCTCCTTTACTAATTTAATGCTTTATTGAAGAAATATTCTTTTTTTTTGTATATAAAGATAACTGTACTGTATGTTTTTGAGACATAAAATGTTTGGATGTTCATGACCCTGTATGTGGTAAAACATTAGCATTTCTCAAACCGTCTACAGTCAGCTCCACAATAGAAATCAATGGGGAGATGAAGGGACTTTGCAGGTCTCACATTAAGACCACGGATTAGTGCGTGTGTGTGTGTGCACATGAGTGTATGTGTGTGTGTAGGTAGCTGGCTAGCTAAATGACACAGTGATGTCATGTTCTTGTGTTTTCACATGGGAACCTGATATCTCTGAACAATCCAAGTCGAGCAATTTTTGGCTCAAGCGCACTTGACATAACAGAGAGATAATTGTGGGCTTTGTGTCTGCAGACCCTCCAGCGATCCAGAGGATCAAACCCTCTTGGGTTTCAGACACTTTGATGATGCGTTAATGCCTGGAAAAACATTTACCGCCTCAGAGATCACAGATGGAATGATGTCAATGTAACGCAGTTCAAGTTAACTTACCCCTGGTGTCACAATGATGTAAAGTTTTGATTAAGTTTTTGGGACATTGTCTTAACTTTAAGATAGAATACTTTCATATTGTGTTTACACCATTTGACCTACAGAGTCATCATTATGAATGACATAATGAGTTATATTGTTTTTAACATTGTAGGCCTGCTTTGTACAGTAACTGGCTGATCAGGTCAGTATTCTTATCAGCTGATGTTTAACCCTTCTGAGTAGAAATAATAAACCCGGGTCCTCCAACTTATTAAGTAGTGTTGCCAATATCACTATGCATATTTGTTTGAAAATATTTCTTAGTTATTTCTCTTCATATAGGAACGATAGATCATGTTTTAGGCTTGTGTGGACAGAAAACAAAAAGAATTAGAAGCAATGATTTCACATGAAAAGTGGATCTGTTTTATAAGTCTTCACTCATGACAACGATGACAAAGCACACTCAATTTTTTCATCATTCCAGCCTTAAAGAGAAGAAAAAGAGATGGTTCCATCTTTTACAAGAAGGATAAAGAAACGCTATTTTTTAAGGGGCTGGTTGCCTTGAAGCAAAAGCAGAATACCTTCTGGATCATAAAACGACTTTGAAAAGTGTGAGAATGTGAGAAGTGTGATTTTTAAAAGCTATGGTTAAATTTTAACGGTTATCTTTATATCACTTGACACCTGGCCTTAATGACAGGTTTTGTGCAGGTAACTTTTTCCTTCAGGACTTTTCATGTACATGATCGTCAATAACAATGACACTGATCAGGGTATTTGTTTTATGTGGAAATGATGGGAATGGAAATAATGACCAAGATAATTAACAGATATGCCTTCAGTCTTTAATGCATGTATCAGAAATAAATTAACAATAATTCAGATTTTATTACAGATTATCGTCTATAAATAACAAAGGAAATGTTATCATTAATAGAAGACGTATATCAGCAGGTGGCGGGCATCACTTTTCCAAAAATATTACAAATCATGTTAATTTGAGCTTTCAAGTCTTTTTCTCCTAAATGTGAAGTTTCTGTCTGTATTTCATTGTTTCCAGAATGATACTGCACAGGTTATGAGCTTTTCTACGGCAGCAAGTAGTCAGTTTTGCTTTAAGAGTTTTCTTTTGTGAAATAGAAATATTCAAGTGACCACTGTTTTGCTATAAAGGAAATTGCTTGTTAGGAACTTTACATGTTACAGAGGTAATTTTGAGACCCTCAGAGACCCAACATGGACTTTTCATCAGGGCTCACAATATTCAAAATCATCACTCCATCAACTCCTTGATGACATTCCAGTCTTGTTGGAACAGGGTAGTCATTCAGTAACTGCCATGGTCTGGGAAGTCCTGCATCAAGAATTTCTTAAGACTCCAGAGACACCAGCAGTTTGAATACTTGTCTGCAGCTCAGCGGTAGCTTTCTTTGTAGCTGCTATTTAAATGTTATTACTTTGACTGACTGAAGCTGAGACCCTGGAATAGCTCTGAATCAATCCCAATTCTTTTCACAAATTTGCTTTCACAAATCACCGTAGTTTTCATGCCTTGTCACAAGGCAAAATACTTTCTACTATTTCCATCTTGCAAGAGAATAAAGAAACTATTGGAAACTCTTCGAAAGTGCATTTGCTGAAGCAAGGCTGCCTGCTTTTATATTAGAAAATGTCACATTCCTGTGAGCAAACACAACCAGGCTGTTTCCTTTCTTGTAGTTTATTAATGTGGCCAGATATTTTTCTTCTATTGAGATTTATCTCCATTTAGGTTTTACTGTGTGCATTTTTCATATTGACCACCAGAAGTTTGCAGGAACTGACAAGTCATTTTTCTCCTTTGGTGTCATTTTTACTGTAAAATACCAAAAATGTCTAAATAAAGTTGCCATAAATCATCATTTCAGTTAAATTTTGCAATATATACAAATACAGTATATATATATATACTGTATTAGTACATTTTCAATATGTGGTAGTTAAGCTTTAAACAGATTATGAGACTATTTAGGACATGATGAATTCTTCAAATTGAACATCCTAAACTACACTAGAAGTAAAATAAGTCTTTCAAAAGCATACTTACTCCAAAAAAAGGAGATAGGGGAGGTTTTTAATACTTACTTAAAACGTATTGGTGTTTCTTTCCAATTAATTTATGAATTTCTATTCAACTTAAAGCTATTTAATATTATTTAATAATATCAAATAATAACATTTGAAAAACAAAATGTAAGTCTACCTTTTTCTTGTACTAGTACTGCTAATATTATAATATTTAAGTTTTTGTAATTTAAAAGAAACCATTAACATATCTGACTAAATGGTCTCACTGTGATGATTTGTAGAGTTTAATTCTTTCTGGCTCCATTTGCTAAATGTTAAAAAGTATTCTTTTAAAATGTATAGAGTTTGTAATAATACTTTTTGTTTGTTCCAGTTCTACTATCTGTAAAGATAGCTTATGGTAGTTGCAATAATATGAAGAATGAGAGCAAAGGTTTTCCTTTCCTTGCTATAAAAATGCATTTTTTTATAGTCGTAATTGTGATAGTGAACAGTATTGTACAGTGGTAGTGACACTGTGTTTATTTGTCAAGAGTAATAATGTTAGTTAATATGATCTTTATTACTATCTTAATCTAACAATATGTGCCAGTATTATTGACTCCAGCAGGCAGATCAAGTCATGTCTCGTGTTATCTGTCCGAGAGGGAGTTCAGCCTGCTCACTCTGATTTATGGCTCTGGGGTCTAACTTCGTATATTTACAGTCTCATGACCTGAAAATGACACCCGCAGAGTTGAACAAGTAAGAGAGAGAGAGGAGCAGGGGGGGGGGGGTCATGAGCAACACACACACAGGCACACACGCACACACAGACATTGCTGGATAGAGTTACAAAAGGAGCGTACTTTGTCATTAATTTTCCTTATATAAACTTAAAAGGAACTAAAACTGAAAATGTACAAAGGTTTTTCCAAGTCACTTTCTCAGGAACTAATGTTCTACACGTGCAGACCAGAGAAAATGATGCATGGAGATAATGTGTCCCAGTTTTCTGAAAAAATTAATACTGCATCTAATTAAAGTAATTGGATTGACTGATCATGGGAAAAGTAAAAAATGCTAATTAAAAGACTTAAACACATCAGCAAAATCATTCCTGGAATTTCTTGCAGATAAGGTGAAGGGAGGGGAAATAAAATGGCAGAGCCGTATTTAAAGTTGCAGCTCCATGTTTACAGAGTGCAGCAACCAGGGGTGACAGTAGCAAGGATCAACACCTCTGCTTCAAATTGGTACAGGCCCGTTTCCAGGGAAGCAAATGGTACTTGGCAATAAATACAGTTCACATGGGTTGGATTAAACCACCAGTGATAGTTTGTACCTTCACAGTGTGCTGCTAAAAAGGTTGAGGGGTTCTATGTGTGTGTGTGTGTGTGGTTGTTTGTGTGTGTGTGTGTGTGTGTGTGTGTGTGTGTGTGTGTGTGTGTGTGTGTGTGTGTGTGTGTGTGTGTG
>JAOXYM010000017.1:22966058-22982654 GCA_028567055.1 Leptatherina wallacei
TTCCTCCCCCCCCCCCCCCCCCAATCTCTTTCTTCCCCCCCCCCCCCCCCCCCCCCCCCCCCCCCACCCCCACCCCCACAAACCCTTCCACCCACAGACTTAATGGACTGTTTATTGTTTGATGTTCAAGTCCGACTTCATCATTTTTTCCCTCTCCGGCTCTCTCGCTCTGTTTTTCGGCCTCCGCTTATGTTTAGTGGTCTGGAGATGTGACTGATGTGGTTTGGCTGCGTATTTGTGCTGTATGCGTTGCTTCACTTTGCGTGTGAATGTGAATCCATGCGTGTTTGAGTCTTACATACATGCAGAATGTCTATAAATTCTTTTGGTCCATCATGTTTTTGTGTTTAACAACTCCTCTCTGTTCTCTTGTGTGCACACAGTACACACTTTTAAAGGATATGAGTGCAGCTATTGGTCTCAAAAAGTAGTAAACACACACCACTCAGCCACATGGGTTTACTCTTTATTGCAATCAACACGGC
Source organism: Leptatherina wallacei (assembly GCA_028567055.1). Classification (NCBI taxonomy): domain Eukaryota; kingdom Metazoa; phylum Chordata; class Actinopteri; order Atheriniformes; family Atherinidae; genus Leptatherina; species Leptatherina wallacei. Next base: position 22,966,544 of record JAOXYM010000017.1, read on the forward strand.
TACTGTATGTTGAGTCAGTTATATTAACACAAGGCGTTTCCATGGATGGGACACTTGAAGTGCAACAAAAAGAAAATATGATTATAAACAGTTTAGAGTGAGTAAATTAGGCGGCAGCGTCTTCAAGCAATGGCAGTTTAAGCTATGTGAGAGTGGTCTTCAGGAATTCGCTAGCGCATGTTGGAGTTGCTCTCACATCAGATGGTTTTAGTCATGTTTCTTTTATAAAACCAGACACAACTCATCCATCATTTGAGTTATATTTTTGGGAACATCCCACCTTTTTCAGAAAAAAATCTTCCATTTTCTACACTCGAAAGAGCAAAAAACTTCCTCAAACAAACATGAAAACATTTTCGTGAAGCTAAGGAACTTTACATAAAAACCTGCCAGTAAATGCCACAGAATAAGGACTATACACGTTCCAGTCATGGTGAAAGAAAATCTATTAAAACAAATGTGCCTGAATTAATAAGAAATGATATTTTCTGATAGTGAAAATGAAAATTTAATATACACTAAAGAAGTTTGTCCTCAAGTGGAACAACTGAGGTTGGGGCGTATTTGCAAGGAAATACAGAGAGATACACTAATGCTCAACACTTACATTAGCACAGCAGGAACACACTGTTTTTTATTGTGTTGAAGCAGTGGGGGTGTGAAAGCAGAGGCATCCCACAAAGAAAGACAGGAAATAAAGTTTGGCTGAACTGTTTTTTCCACAGTGCAGTGCAACATCATCTGGCAGGACGCCACAGCGGCCTGTTGATTTCATGCGAGGACACATTTCTCTGAGCTTCCTTTTAAGGAGATAAAATACAGGTGAATGAGTGAAAGTCGATCAGCTGATATGAACTGTTTAGACTAAGGCAATTATTCTTTATATTACAAGTTTCTAGATACTTTGATTAAACATGCATCTAAAACTTCACTCATGTCCCTTTAACAACTTGCTTTACTGTTGGATTTTGTGAAAAATGTGTGGAAGTAAACCTGCTGAAGCTATCTCTATCACTTGGTTTGGGTGTATCAAAAGTACTATTTCAAATTTTGACCATTTCCCTGTTATTACTTTATTAACAGTCACCGAATTTGTTAAAAACATTGATTCTTATTCATTTTGTCTAACGAAATACAATGAAATGCAAAGACTTTGTTTTTTCTTAGTGCAAACTTTAAAGGGATATGCTTAAATTTCCAACAAAGAAGTCATAATATTACACAGTTCTTACAGGTACACAGATTTATACATATTTTGAGGAGTCAGGGTTTGTTTTTATTACAACATAAAACCAAAAATGCATTTAACACCAATAAAAAGAAAACATTTGTCATGTTGATTACAATATGTCTATGGACTGTAACAGGAAACTTTAACATACGTGTGAAAAATCTTAGATAAATTCTAAGTGTCAATGCAGAACTTTGAGTTTTCTAAAAATGCATATTCAGACAAATCTGCTATTGTAAGTGGACACATGTCTGGGAATACTACACATAAATGAGTATTTTTGGACATTTTCTTTGCAGTACCATAACAGAGGAGCTGTTAAGGGGAAATGGACACAGTTTTGCCTGTAGTGTCACGGCTGTGAACACTGTATTTCTTCTGTTTACCTCGCAGTCACTGAAGCAATCGTCACTGTCATAACTTTCCACGGTTGTAAAATCTGTTCTCATGCTTTTATAAATCACTGTACAGTGTTTTGGCATCTGATAAGCAATCTAACTTCTCTATTAATCAAAGTGGACTTCCTGCGTCGTACTTGTAGCATCGCAACCCCGTTCACGCAGTCCTTTTTTCTTTTTCTCAGACCCATATTTTTCACGTGATTTGTTGACAATAAGCCTATCCTGATACGTTAAAGATAAAATAGTTCATCAGCCTGAAGCTGCTGAACTACTTTTCGGCCAAAGGGGACAGCGTGATAGAGGAGATATTTGTGGGCGGGGGGAAGAGCAGCAGAGTTTGCAGAGTTCTCTTACAAGTTGTGTTACAGCTGACCCTACCCTCAACTTTGACCCCTGACCCTAACAGAGATCTGTCATGAGAGGGAGCTGCTTAACACAAAATGGAGCCTGGTTCAAGAGTCAGAAAGAGAGAGAGAAACATAGACTGAGGCTGAGAGAGCTTTACCGCACACAGAGGACTCATTTATCCTCTCCCTCACTTGCCTGCAATTTTTTTTCTTCCTCTTTTCCTTTGCTTTCTCTTTTGTTTTCACTGCAAGGACACTGTTGCCCTTTCTTCCTATACATCCCTTCTCTTTCATTCTGCTTGTCCTCCCCCCTTCATCTTCGCACCCCGGTCTGGTTGATTTTGGACAACAGCATGCTGTCACCAGCCGCCACCACCACCGCCACAGGTACGGATTCATGGCGGCGAGAAGCAGCAGGATTCTGGGAGGGAATTTTTGAGACGAGGCTTTAATGAAGGCGAGGCCTCATCAGCAGGGAGAAATGTATGCTAATGATATGCACACACACCAAAAGGACCCTGGGTAGGCGAGGCAAGCGCTGGCTGAGCTCCTGCTGAGCCCTGAGGAAGATGAGCGGCTCAGGTCAGAAGAAAGGCAACAAAAACACCTCCTCCTCCTTTTTCTTCTTCTTTCTTTTCCTTCACCCCTACGTCCACGCGGGCGCCAGAAGAGGCAAACTGGTTAACACATAATCTGAGAAATGAGGTTGCAATGTTTGTGCTGGTGTTGGTGTGTCTTAGTTTCTGTACGGCTGTTCCTGTTGCATTGAGAGTGTGGGATCAATCCACTGGGGATTTTCTGTGTTTTACAGCCAAATATTCCAGACGTTTAACCATTGCAAATGATCAGAGTAAAAGAAAAAGGAAAAAAAAAAAAAAAGGAAAGGAAAGAAAATGAAGTTCAGCTGAGCGCCACACCGTGCCCTCTAATTGAGCTCATAGTCCTGTTTGTTAATAGGGAATTTTGACATCAATTTGTTTTGACACTTCATTTGGAAATTTAAATTCACAACACAGCTAGTTAATCACAAGAATGCAGACAATATGTAAGAGTAATAACCAACTTTAAGTCGGTAATAAAAACACATTTATCAACATTTAGGAAAGACAGATGTAATTGGAAACATTATTTGCACATTTTATGTGGTTTACTTAAACAAATACACTTTGTCCTTGATGTATATATTTAATGATAAATGCTTAACTTTTTCATTTATTTTCTGTTTAGTCTGTTAAAAACAATATTTTCAAGAAATTGATTCACTTGTTTTTCAAAATTGAATTAAACTGTTAAAGTGAAATTAGTATATCAAAATACAGTTGAATTATTTTTGTTTACTTAGTAATTATCTGTATTTCCTTTTTTTGGAAATATATTAGTTTTAATTAACTAAATTTACATTTTAACAGTTTCTTTTTAAAAAAGCAAGACACAAACAAACGCAGAAGTATTTTTTTTATATGAATTCATCTCAAATGATATACCCGACTTGTTGCTAGTCTGAAGTAATAATCCTTTTTAATAAACTTTTTTTTTAATTATTATTAATTTGTTTTGTCCAAGCAGCCGTGCAGAATCCACATCAGCACCAGGCTGTCGCCGCAGCTCGTGCTCCTCTTTCCTTCCCTTCTTTTTTCCTCCGCTCGGAGCATCGCTGCAGCAGGAATTATGCACCGTTAACTGGCCTGTCTGTCTGATCTGACTGCACGTTGCAAAAAGGGAAAGGAAAAAAAAGAGAACGAATAAAGGATGAGGCGAGACGTCTGTCGATGAATGGCGTTAACTAGTGATGGTTAAATGCGCCACACTCAAGCCGCATCAGAAATGGACACGTTTTTTTTTTCTTCTTTTCTTTCCACCGTAGCCTTCGGGTGGGAATAAACAAGAGGAAACGGGAGAAGAAGAAGAAGGGGGGGAAAATCTATTGAGTCTTGGGAAGAAAATGAGAGTGGCACCTGATGATGTCGACTTTGACACGTGTTAATTGCTGCTCAGCTCTCCTCATCAGGGAGTCTCAGATTATTTTAGCGCTCCGGGCCACAACGCCATGTTTGCTTTGCTGAGGAGTGGGAGCAAGCTGCCCCAAACTTCACTTGGTAAGGCAAGAATCGCTCAGGAATATTTAGATAAATAAATACTTTGAATTATAAACAGACTGCGCATTTATATTTATTTATTTTTTGGAATCACCGCATAATGTCAACAACATAGAAATAAATACTTCAATCCGTTTTTACGTCCATTAAGTTCTTTACATATATATATATATATATATATATATATATATATATATATATATATATATATATATATATATATATATATAATTTTATTTAATCAAATTTAATGTATTAATAGATTATAATATCTCTATTTTGTTGCAAGTAAGGATTCTCTTTTAGATACATGGATGAATCTTATTTTATACATTTGATCACCAACTTTTTTCACTTTGATAATCAGAAATTTACAGGGCAGTATCACCTCAGCTGTTAAATCAATAAAATGTTCCAAATCAATAAAATTCTAAGATAAAGATGACTCCATCATGATAGACAAATATGACCAAACTGCTTCCCTGCTCATGGCTGCACTTAAATATCAAGCAGACATGACTTTCATCCAGTCAAACATATTCATATGATGAAATCCTTTTCATTATGGACTTATATTTAGAAGTGACTTTAGTCCTCACAGCAAACACACAATTTCATTTGAGAGGCTGGAAGCAGCAATCCTGATCCTCTCCTGTTACCTGTTGGCATGTATTATATGGCCTTGCATGGTGAATTATAAAGCCTTTGTTATTGCCCTGGCTTGGGGTTGGCCACTTGTTTATGACACCAGTAATGGTGGTAATTGTTATTGTTGAGATTACCTGTCAGGAGGACGGGGACAGCAGGCTCGGAGAAGGCGTCGCTCCCTTGACGAGGGGTGACAGGGGAACGGGGTAGAGCATGGGGTGGGGGGGCAGAGAGATTGGGGACTGGGGGTGGGAGGCAACGCTGGGACGCCCTGATGACTTCTCCGCTGATAATCAGCCACCGCGGCCTGTGGGATAATTCAGCTGTCAATGCCACCTAGCAGGGCCCAGCATCAGCCAGTCGACCCCAGCTGGCGTCTTTCATTTGGACCGAAGACGGGGATGGAGGTGAGAGGAGGGGCGAAGCGAAGGGATGCAGGAAAAGAAGATGGAGTGAGGACGGTGTCTACATCTTCTGTCCGAGATGGCCTCTTAAATGCTGTAAATTAAAGCCATCATGAAGCAGTTTGGAGTTTATAAGAAAAAATATCTCACTTTGAAGTGATGTCTAGAAGATCTGTCAATTTTTAGAATGATATAAAGAAACTGATTAAATTTGGTCTTACTTTTTCCACCTGAAATGACTCAATTAACTTACATAAACTTATATGTTAATTCAATAGAATGAAATGAATGAATAAATGAATGATGTATATGTTTAGAATAAATCTAATATCTCAATGTTTAGCTTTGTCAATACTGGTTTCTGACTGGTTTAGCAGCTCACATCTGTTACACAATTCAGAGTTATTTCTGTAACCAGGAAAAAATGTAATAATTGCATGGTTTACTTGCATCATAAATCAACATAGAATTACTAAATAAGTTTTTTCAAAAGTTAATTTAGTTTAAATTGCCTCTTATGAATATAAAGAAAGAAAAGAACATTTAAAGATATAATTATTAATTGGATTAAATGTCCGGTGTATGTAAATTGTAGAATCTCTGAACATCTCCTGTGGCCTTTCCAGCTCGAACTTATTGTTACATTATCAGGGATCTCGTTGTCTTCCCGAACACGTGTGCATCATAGAGGGGGCAGCGGCAGCTAAAATGGCAGGCAAATCACTTTCTGAATGGTTTTGGAGCAGCTATCAGTGTCACCTCTGAAAGGCTGTCTTTATCAATGATACTGGTTGATATGGACAGAGGAGGGGGTGTGTGGAGAGATGGTGGAGGGTTTGGGTGGGCTGTGAAGGTTTCCTATCTGTCATTTCACAGTTGAAGAGGCAGAAAGCTGCTGAGAAACTGTCAAAGATTTGGACAGCGCAAGTCCCCCCGGTAGTGAACGCCACACTGTTTTCTATCTGTATTCCGCTGTGGCAACGTGCAGGGTTGTAACACCCCACCACTGCTATTCCAGTGGGATAATGTCACAGAGGAAATAGAGCAAGAAAAATGTCCGCATTGTATTTTTTTTTCTCATTTTCTTTTCATGCAGTTTTTGTTGAGTTTATTTGTGAACCTGCATTTTTGTGCAGTTTTTGTCACTTTTTTTTAATAAAATATTTGACGCATATTCCTGCACTGTTTCCAACTCATTTGTTTAGCCGTAGATTTTAGTGAGATATTCTGGTCGAACACCTTACATTTTCTGTCATATTTTTAAGCATTACATTTGAAATGAGTTCAGAGTGAGTGATGTTGAGCTCTTGTTGTCCATGTATACATCAACAAATATGACATTTCATCCAAACTGTCATTTTTTAAAACATTTCTTGTGTAATTTTCATTATGTTTGAGCAAGACTTACTTTCACTTACAGTACAAAATGCACTGAGTTGCTAGTGTAACGAGACACTAATTTTGCCGCACATGTCAGAGTGGAAAATAAACACAGCAAAGAGCTGTTACACAGACGTTCGGGCTGAGATGATGGAGGATTTTTTTTTTCAATTGAGAGAAACCTATTTTACACTTTGAGTTCAGCCCATATTTTTCTTGGGTTTTGTAAATTTCTGACTCAGTTAATCTATTTTTCGGCTTGCTCCTCTGCTTTAAACTATTTATGTTTATCTGTCTTATTGTCACAGGCCATGAATCAAAAGCAATAGCTTCATATCTTCTTCTTCTTCTTTTTTTTTTGCATCCTCACAGTTTTATTGCCACAGTTGAATCTTTTGGCTGGTTGACAAAAAATGGAACATCATCATGATTGCTATCATCATCGTAATTTTACCAAGAAATTTATACTAACACGGCCTCTCCTCAATATTAAAATAAACCACAATCTCATTCCTTATTCCGATGATCGCATTAGGCGCGTATTCATTTATCACCTCACGGTACAGGAGTGAGGTTATAAACAATGCCATTCATTATCTGGCCCCAGATGCAGCGATTGTTGATTAAAGGGCTTTGAATATAACAGCCACACACACTCACACACTTACGCACACACACACAGATGGGTGGACATTAGGAAAAGAGGAGAGGCCATCTGAATAGGCTGGAGGGACATTAACGGCAACAATGATTGATATTTGCCGCACAGGCTTTTTAATGGTATTGTTATTCCTCAGAGTTATACCCCGTCCTCCCCACGTCTCGTCTCACAGATAAATGGAGGTGTAATAATGAATAGAAATTATCCTGATTATTTTGGTGGAGGTGGTGGGAGCGCAAGCAAGGTGGGAAGTAATTCATAATCTAACGTGGAGCTTTAAGCTTAGTCAACAGTGGATTTTCTTTTTATGTTTGAGTGCATCTGCAAGGGAAATGTGAATAAATGAGAAGTCAACTTTTAAAAGGCTACGTTTATGTTTTGGTTAAATTTGATAGCTGGATATTAAAAGGCAAAAAAGCAGAATATGGGAAGATAAAGGTGGCAACTTGTAAAATTAGTAGTGGAATTAATAATTCTGTAAGTCAAGATGTGACGGTAAAATTGTTAAATGTCACCAGGTATAATCTCTCAATGTAATCCATCTCACCATACGTTATAAGTATAGTAGATCTTTTTTAATGATTTTCTTGGATTATTTAATTGAAATCATTATTTAAGGATTTAACTTTTTACTTACCAGAATTTAGAAACTAGTTCATCTAAAAACCATCATTACACAAACATAACTACCGGAATATGACTTTTTCTGCTCTATAAAAGCCTGTTTAACTGACGAACTGTGATATTAATTACTTGTGTTGTCCTCAGAGCCCGCTGAGTGTTGCTCGTGTGAACAGCTGAGGTGGACATCGCCAAAACACATGATTTGATGTGAGAGGCCAGCTTGTCCAAAGCAGTTGTGTTTATTACACACTCCTCTGGCACCTGCTGCAGAGCGGTTGGCCTGCCAGGACACACTCAAAAAACACACACACACAGTCCTTCAAACTCTCCTCTCCATTTAGCCTCTTTCCACCAAAATGATGCTCATTATCACTTCTCAATTGCATTTTGCAGGACTCGGCTGCAGTATGTTGTGAAACTTGAAAAAGTGCAACCAGTCGCTGGATCCAGATATTTAGACTCACATTACACTCAGGCTTCATTAAAATGCTTTAAAAATAATCATTTGTTCATATTTTCAGTAAAGCAGTTTGACAAACTTTTATTTAAAATTTTAAAGCTTTTTCAATTTGGGTAATTTATACTCTATATGCTGTATCTTGGACAATCAGTCAAACCTATTTTTCTGCCTTTTCATGTCTATTTTTCAGTTTTCTCCCTTTTATTATCCACTCGTGTCTTTTTTTTAACTTGGAAGTGTTTTTGTCATTTTGCATACTTTATTAAAGTCTCTCCTCCTTTTCACATTACTCTTAATGATGTCCTTCTGTGTTTTTCTTGCCTGCTGCAAAGTTTAATCTGTCTTTTGTGTTGGTATTTTCTTGAACCAGGAAAAAAAAAAAGAAACAGCACCCCATTAAAGCACAACTGATGTACTCAAAAACATTAAATATATATTTTTCCTTTCCGTTTTCTTCATCTTCACTGCCACCACTGAGAGCTTTCATGGTTTCCCCCTCCATCTTATTCTCTTTCCTCTTCTCCTCTTGAGTTCCACTTTTACTCTCCTCTTCATCCTCCTCCTCATACCAACATGTGCATCATCATCCTCTCCCTCCATCCCTTTCTTCCCTCTCCTGGGGTGTAATGTTGTGATGCCTTCCTCCAACGTCCTCCCCCCATCTCCGCACCGCCACCCTTCCACTCTTTCAGTAATCAGGGCCAGATGGAGGCAGAGATGGAGTGATGCAGGGAGGGAGGATTGGGTTTGGTCTTAGCGGTGTCTTAGAACGTGGGGAGCTGTCAGCCCTGAAGGGAGAGAAGAATTCTCGAGCAATAAAATAGGGATTTATCACCACTCTACCACAGAGAGGAGGGAGAGATGGTGAGGCAGAGAAACGAACGAAAAAATCAAGGAAGTCAGAAAGCAAAGGGTGACACAGTCGAGAAAAGAATAGAGAGCTTTACAAAGAGAACCCCACAGCGGGATAAAGAGTAAGGCAGCAAAACTAGTAGAAGATTCTTTGTCACTGAAATTCTTCAGACAGATGAAGGAGGTAAAAAAAAAAAAAAAGAACCATGCAGGATGATGGGCTGAGTTTGCTGCTGGAAAAGCCCTGATGGAAAAGACAAAAGGGGAACAAAATTGTGGGAGACAGTTGTGTGATGACACCTGCAGCTATTCTGCTCAGTTTCTAGCAGCCTGACAAATTCTCTCTCGCCATCTGGAGCATCTAAAGAGACGAGCGACTGTCCAGAAACCAATGCCCAGTTGTGTTCAGGTGATGTGGTGTTAAGCAGAAAGAGTCAACCTCCCCACTGGGCCAAATGAACCTGCTAAAATAACCGCTCTCCACAATCGGCTGTGTAATTGAAACCAGAATGTGCAGGATTTGATAAATTGCTTGACCCTGCAGGAATGTTAAGGTCATAAATTTCTTAGTGCATTTTGGCGGTGCTGAGATGTGCAGAGGTGTACGTTGAGAGCGTTGGTGTGTGCCTGAGATTCACAGGGATAAAATCTGTGTGTGTGTAGTATTATTTCAAAACAAAATGGTCTCCCCCAGAGTGATGTGCACTTACTGTGCAGCACGTATGCGCCCACAACCCGTCGACACATGAGTACACAAGCATACACGCCAATAAATGATGCCACACATTTCTGCTCAATGACCAGATAGCCAATAAACAGTGTTTGTGCTCCACATCTTTGGTGGACGTCAGAGATCTGAAGATAAAAGCAGAGTTGCTCTGCAGTGCTTGGAAAAGGGAGCAAGAGTCCCACATCACCGAAGTTTTTCAAGCAGAAGCAAAATATTTACAGTTTGGTTCAAATCTGCTGTTTTTAACATGAGGCCACGAGAGATGCCTTCAAGTTTCAGAAGACGAGAGAATGAGGAGAACATGATACAACTGAAGACTTTCATTTCTACTAAAACAGTATTTTCATGATGCATTCTTAAATCTACATCAATGCATCTCCTTCACTTCCACTCTACACTATATACAGTGTTTCAGTCTTTTTTTATTTATTTTTTTAGATTATTTCTCCAAATATTACAGCTAAATAACTCTAAAATACTCAAAAAGATTGAGTGAATGATGAGTATTTGGCATTCACATTCATATTTAAGCTATGAATGTGCTGTGAAGTTGATTTCTGCTCCATTTCATCTCTGCTTATCTCATCATTCACCTGAACTGCTCTTTGGTAAAAGAGTTGGTTCTTAATTTAAAGCATTACTCAATGAGTAACATTTGCTGCGTTTAGAACCATCAGGACCAGAATCTGCCCTTTTAATGGCCTGAATCCACAATCTTTCTCTGTTCTCAACAAAAAGATGTGATTGCTACAGAATGTTGAACATTTCCCCCTCATTTTTTGGCAGCTGATGTGGTTTACTGTACAACAGTTCTCTGTCATCTCTCCTCCGCTTGGCTCTGCCAGACCAGCAAATCAGAGCAAATCATGAAAACAAAACAAAAAAAACTTTTTGTACCACCAAACATGTTTTTCAAAGCAACGTATTTCGTCCATCGTGTTTTCTGAGTTGCCGATGGGGCTGATGTCGTCAGCTGGTGGTCCAGGAAAATTATATTTTGACTCAGAATGTTATTTCAGAGTCTTAGTTAATCCAAGCTGTGATGAACCAAACCTTAACCTCATTGTTTAATGCCTGACATTAACCATGCTGTTTGTGATGCAGTAAAATGCCAAAAGAAAAAAACTGAAACCACAAAAACTGAGGGAAACCCAAAGATGGTATTTCACTATAAATTAAACACATCAGTTATTGGGATGATATCAAAGTCAGTTCTTTAGCTTGACAGTCATCTCCGCAGTTCCACCATCCAACCCTTTCAGCCTTCAATGAGAATCTAAATGTAAAGCAATGTCCTTTTGAGAGGGTCTGACACAAAGCAGTGACAACTTGATAAGGTCATCTTTGTTTCCCATTAGCCTGAAAACAATTTTCAAAATCATTCAAGTAGACATAAATATGTAGATTAAGTACAGTGCCAGTCAAATATCCGGGCCCACTTTCTCATTAATTCCAATAGGTAATTGTGATGGTATACAGCAACCTTTCTACTTGTGCCTAGAAACAGATTAATACACTCACCAGTCACATTATTAGGTATACTTTGCCAGTACCGGGTTGAACCTTCAGAACTGCCTGAATTCTTAGTCGTTTAGATTCAACAAGGTTTTGGAAACAGTCCTCAGAGATTTTGTTCCATATTGACATGATAGCATCACACAGTTGCTGCACATCCATGATGAGAATCTCCCGTTCCACCTCATCCCAAAGGTGAAATATTGGATTGAGATGTGGTGACTGTGGAGTACAGTGAACTCTTTAAAAAACCAGTTGGAGATGATTTGAGCTTTGTAACATGGTGCGATGTCCTGCTGAAGTAGCCAAGAGAAGATGGTGGTCATAAAGGGATGGACATGGTCAGCAACAACACAACAGCTGTGGTGTTTGAACCATGCTCAATTGGTATTAAGGGGCCCAAAGTGTGCCAAGGTTAGATTTGAGACTCATCAGAGCAGGCAATGTTTTTCCAATTTTCTGTATGAGCTGTAGCCTCAGTTTCCTGTTCTTAGCTGACAGGAGTGGCACCCGGTGTGGTCTTCTGCTGCTGGAGCCCATCTGCTTCAAGGTGGGATGTGTTGTGTGTTCAGAGATGCTATTCTGCATACCTTGGTTTTGGCTAGTGATTGTATTACTGTTGCTTTTCTACCACCTCTGCCTATTCTTTTTTGATCACTGACATTAACAAGGCATTTTCTTCCAAACAGCTGCTGCTCCCTGGACATTTTCTCTTTTTCAGACCATTCTCTGTAAACCTTACAGATGGTTGTGTGTGTGAAAATCCCAGTTTCTGAAATACTCAAACCAGTCTGTCTGGCTCCAACAACCACGGTACGTTCAAAGTCACTAAAATCCCCTTTCTTCCTCATTCTGATGCTCGGTTTGAACTTCAGCACTGATTAACAATTTGTGTTACCAAGCAATTGAAATGTAGGTAATAAAGTGACCAGTGAATGTGAATGGTAAAGAAACATACAGTATTGTCATTCAGCTGCTGTTCTTATGTGCTTTTGCTTCTAAATGTTCAATATGTCTTTGCTTAAATAGCTTTTAAGCTATTATAGCCTGTATACAGATGCAAAGTAACTGCAGAGCTAACAGCGCATTTACATTGATGTTGTTAATTTCTCTTTTAATTAATGTGCCTTTTCTAATATAAATGCATAAACAAAAAGGGGATGTAAACAAAACAAGGTGCACAACTCCCACGCCAAAAAAATGGGAATTGTGTACAAAGTTCATATCCTGTAATAAGTCAGAGCAACTTCATTTATGTGGAGCATTTTAATCACAGATGGAACTCATGATACTGCACACCAGCAGTGGCAGGTATGAAGAACCAAAGATGTTGCCTGCATGAAAAGCAAATTAAAAAAAAAAGGACAAAAACAACTGCAGACTAGAAATAGTCCAAACTCAGACCTGGTTCTGTTGTAAATTGTAAGTTTCTCAAAATTCAACAAAAGAAATGAATGCTACTGGAAGTGTAGGGCAGCATAGTTTTACATTTAAACATGATGAGAGGGCATTAGATTTGATTACATTTAAAATCATCAGTAAGTTGCTTCCATCTGTGTGTGGGATCATAGCTGAAAGAAGACTCACCTTATTTCTAACCTCAGGTACTACCAGCTGTGAACTCAATTTATCACAGTTTAGAAATGTGTCTTTATCCATCAAGTGATTTATAAGTCAGCAACAAGTCTATTCTGTTTGTTACCAGTGAATAAATATGAAAAGATTTAAGAACTTGAACTGTGTGCTCAGTCCTCGCAGCACGCCCTAAAGCACTTATATCATGGTTAAGGAAAATATCCTAACCTTTTTTTTATGTAAATACTTCCGTCCTAACTCATTGAAGTTCATAATATAAATTTCAGCATCACGTAAATGTTGCATTTAAACATTTCTTAACCCTAACAAATCACTTTTAATGCTACTTAATATCTAAATAAAAGTAAATATTACCCACATTTAAATGCTTTAAGAGGATAGTTCAAGCCTTTATTCTTTACACCTCTGCACACTGTACCTGCTAAACTGCTGCTCTTTCAGTCCAAAAGGAGACACACAGGCCTGAAGCATCTCTTCTCAGATCTGTTGCAAAAAACCTCTGGATTCAGGGAATGATCATCAGCTTGTCATATCATGCCTGGCTTACCCCGCCCGTCTCCACTGCTGATCTTGAGGTGCACCCCAGAGCCAGGGTAATGTGCCCTCGTACTCTGTCCCAAAAACTACAGCTTTTACCTTCCTCTTCCTGTCTGGTCCAACTCGGATCAAAGCAAGACCAAATAAAGGTGAGAGGAGCAGAAACCAAAGAGAAAACCACCTATAGAACCCATAAAAACAACAAATGTATATATATGAAAGATAAAACTAGACATCAAGGCTTAAAAACTCCACTTTGACAACTAAATCAGCAGTAAGAAGCCTGAATTTAAAGTGGGATAGAAAAACTCAAACTCACTTTATGTATATTTGAACAAGCGTCCATATGTCAGTATGGTAACAGTGCTGAAGACATGGAGACTCCTGCCAGGACCTGAGGGCATAGAGAGGTCAACACAATGTAAACAGAGACCGCCACACGATTTACGATGTTTTCTGGCTGCTAAGATGAGGGGTCTGCACATTCTCACAATCATAATTGCTTTTTGCAGCTTTTCAATCAACCTGACTCGATGGACATTGTTTTTGTATTTTTTTTTCAACTTCTCTTTTTTTTTTTCTTCCCCTTCTTGCTATAAAGAGTGCTGCTCTTTGTATCAGTAGCTTCCCTTGTGCAGCTGCGTCTTCGGTTAATTAGTGTCAGTCTCAAAGTTTGAACATAAGAAAAACTTTAAAGCTCCAAGATTCGTTCTTCTGGTCATAATCAGGAGCAGACTTTGCTTCATTCTCCTCTTATTTCTCTTGCTCTCCCTAAACCCTGACTTTGGCCACTCTGGCTGACTGAAAAGGGGAAACCCAGTCACACATGTGGACATCTGGTTGGACATGGAGAGCACGCAGCCCAACAGCTTTTCACCACCCCCCCACTTGCTTGCCTGTTGACAGTCATTACCTGTGCCCCGGAGGGCCCTCGCTGCCCCATGATAAAACGACCTCTACGCAGAGCCAGACGCATAAATATTTCTCTTTCTATTTTCCAAAATAGCTTTTAATTTTACAAGTTTTATGGCCCTAATATTAAGTGCATATGTTTTACAAGACACCGTGTCCTCTCCCTCACCCCTCAGGTTCACTATGGGAGTTTTCTTCTGTAGTCTTCTAAAGAAAGAAGGGAAGAAAAGTGAAAAGCATAAATCAGTGAGGAGAGAGGTTAGCCAGAGAAGGATTTTTTCTGCATAACTGTCCAAGGATCCACATGTTCTAGCTGAATCCTTGCAGGGTAGTTAATTAGAACTGCTATAAGTGTCAGCTTTATAGAAGTAGTAGGAAAGGAGAGTTCCTTTAATTGTCTGTTGCTGTGTTAACGCCATCATAAGTAGGTAAAAATGAAGAACCATGTGTATTTCCTGTGGATAAAGTTACAGTTTTAGGCTGCAAAAGCAAAATCTATATGAATTTTGCATGGATGTTATCTTTGTTAGCATAATGTAACATAGCGTTCTCATCTGTAAGAAACTACATGACGTGTTTTAGTCACTCGTTCTCACTCCAAGCATGATACAAATGCAGGATTGTGAAACGCCAATAGTAGAAACATCATTTACATCATTCTAGCAAAGGTTGCAAAAGTACTCATAATATTTGCTCAAGTAGATGCACATATGCATTTAGAATAAAAAAGAACAAAAAGGTTAATGAAAGTAGAATTACTGATCCAATTACTCAAGTAAAAGTGGAAAAGTGTAGGCTCGGAAATGTATTTTAAGAAAGTAAAGAGAAACCTTTTGAGGGACAATTCCGCTGCTGCTTAACTTAACTTTGGATCTTAATGTACTCTGAATACCTTTATGACAAAGTGGAGAAATAATTTATGGCTGCCTCCAGGTTTGTTTGTTTGTTTGTTTGTTTGTTTGTTTGTTTGTTTGTTTTGCTATTAAAACCAAATTCTTGTGAGTAGTTTTATATCCCACCCAACCTTCAATCCATCCATCCTCCTACATTTATCTGAGATCAGATTGTAGACACAACAGGTTCAGGAGGGAAACCCAGACATCTCTCTCCCCCAGCAACACTTGTCATCTCCTCCTTGGGAATCCCAAAGTGTTTCCAGGACAGAAGAGATTTATAATCCTTCTAACACACCCTGGGTCGCACCCTAGTTGAATAAGCTCAAAAAACCTCTAGGGAGGCAACCAGAAGGCATCTCAACCATATGCTCAAACCACCTCCAATAGAAAATCTTTCCTGCCACTTGTATCTGCGATCTCCTTCTCTTGGTGGGTGCCCAAATGTCTTGACCACAGGTGAAGGGTGAAATGAAAATGGGCCAGTAAAAAAAGGAATTTTCCAAGGTTTCCCAAGTGATAACAAACAGGAAATCTAACCTCTGGGGACGTTTTCTTAGATTTTCCTGATTAGAAATCATAAATGGGGTTCTCAGTTGTTTACTGAATACAGTATAAGTCTCAATCATGTCTGTTACCTAATGTTATTACGTCTTGTTACATCTATCATGTGCATGTTTAACAAATTTGCCTGTTTTTAAGACTTTATTTCTTTTCATAAACACCATAACCTTATATGTAGACAATAGTGTTAAAGGAGACATATTATGCACTTTATTCCCAATCTTAAACAATTCTCTGATATATCATTTAAATCTTGGCAC
>JAOXYM010000017.1:22988895-23007521 GCA_028567055.1 Leptatherina wallacei
TCGCGTCTGTATCGCGATCTCAAAGCGTCCAACAGCGTCTGCTTCACGGGCAGACATTTCTGGCCGTGATTCAGCCGTGATACGCCCGCGAAAGGCAGTGTGACCGGGCCTTTAAATCATATTTCCCACCCCTCATGAGGCAGCCCTGCATCAAGAATTACTGAAGGAGAAGACAAGACAAACAACAAGCAAGAAAACTCACTCATCTGTTAGTTAAAGATGTTTCTGCATGTGAGTTGTAGAGCCCTGGGCTGGAAAAAAAAGTTGTGAAGTGCAGTTTTACAGCCCCGGAGGCTGCAGGGCAGCAATGGCTTCAGGAATGTACATAGTTAAAGTCAGTGTGTCATCAAAACAAGTCAGAAAGACAGTTTTAAAGATGCTATGGAGCTTTGGCATATTTTCTCAGTGATAGGCCCCCTGACGACGGCTACTTTGGCATCCATCTTGCATCCTACCTGTACTGTGAGATCTCTCCAGCCGTTTAAAAAGCCTGGTGTGTTGATATCCGCTTGCTAGTGTGTGATGCTTAAAACGAAACTCAGCTGAAACGTCATGTGGCGTCCAGGAAGCAAAACATGTGAAATGCGGTTTCTCAGCTTCAGGACGCTGCTGGGCAGCGACAGTCCAAAAAATGTACACAATAAATGTCACTGTGCCGCCAAAAGAGTCAGGAACAGAGAGTTTTAAGATCAGAAAGGTACGTAGTGCATCTTTAATGTCATAAACTTGTGTTATATTGCTTTAAACTGTCACGCTACATGGATTGTTTTGTACATATGATTGATTTAGAATTTAAGATTATTGCATCAAAAAAGAAGACACAGTAAAGATTAATGTACTAGTACTTCACTATACTGGTTAGCTTATCAAACATCTCTCTCACTGATGGACTCAGTGTAGATTCAGGATGTAAAATTTGTCCAAAAGGGCTACAACAAAGCTAACAGGGAGTAAATAGAGCAGAAAGGAGCAACAGTTGCAATTTCCCTCTGGGATTAATAAAGTATTTTTCAGATAGATATACACAAAACAGTTTTCTCAGAACATCTTATTTTGTTCTAATTATTTATAATAAAACATTGACGGATGGGAACAGTAATAAAAGTTTATGTAGTTAATAAGTCCATATATTTAATATTTAGTTAGAACACAGAGGGCTCAGTGTCAGTACTGAACATTAAACAGTTTTCTCTCATTCATTTTGCTGAGATGCTGTGAAAAAATGCGTTGGGCTCCGCAGCTAACTCTGTAAAGGAAAAACTGTTGTAAGAATCTTTATCGAATATTGTTGTTTATCATTTTCAAGGACTTTCTCTGAACATCAGATCAGATCAAACTATATAAGTACAGCAAGTATTGGGTTTAATGATAGATAAAGTCAAATCTCTTGGTTTATTTTTGAATTGCAACCAAAACGTTTATCTTTTTTATCTGTTAAAAAATTACGTGTGTTATGGAGTTATTCTAATTAGTATGCCAGTGAATTTCTTTTTAAAAATTCCCATTCCAAATCACATATATGTTATATTTTATATATGTGGTATGAACTTTCATAACACAGTACTGGCAGTTCTGTGTTATGCTGCGTTTAAAGTGATACGTAAAATATTACAAAGGTTTGGCCCAGTAAGACTTGCCAGCACGTTCCGTTGCCATCACATTAATGGAAAGCAGTGCATTACTGATGCAGGCTGCCAAGAGATCTGCATCCATGTCAACTCTCCAGCTGAACTAATCACCCTGCTGCACGTTTATGCGAGTTGGTTTGACTTTCGCTGAACTTCTGCTGCCTTGGTGTTTAAAATCTTGGGATTTCTTTTGTCAGACACAAGTAAACTATCATTACACTTTCACTGATACAGTTAATCTTTCTAATAAGCAATGATGATGCATTTTTCAGTTTTACAAAGCTGGTCACCTCCTTCTGGCTGTTTTGTGTCTCTTTAGCTGAAACCTTGGATGTTGCTGCAGTCAGAATATGTGGCAAATATTATTACTTTATCCATCTATCCATCCACTTGCTATACCTGCTTATTCCAGTGCAGGGTCGTGGAGCAGGGATGGCTGGAGCCTATCCAAGCTGATCAGGTGAGAGGAAGAGTACACCTTGGACAGGTCATCAGTGTATCACAGGGCTGTTATTACTTTAATTTAGGTTGTTTTAGTTTTGATATTTAAAAAATATGTTTTTATTAAAGAGGTCGCCCAGAACTCTGTCAAATCCAATTTCATTGTCCAGAAGTCTCAGTATACAGTCTCTGCTATTGTTTGTCACTGCTAGATGCGTATAAATTAAGTTTATTTGCATATTTTAGGTAACTTTATGACACAGTTGAATGGAAACCCAGGAAAAGTTCTCTCTCTGTTTTAGTTTATATATATGTAATATCCAGAATTGAGCAATTTTGGCCTTATACATCTTGAGTATTTGATGTTCTAACTAATGTGCACTTTTTCCATTCTTGGGTTTTTTATTTCTTTTCTTATAACATGCCTGTGGTCATTTTACAGTTCTCTTCTTTAATAGCATCACAAACCATCAAAATAGAATGTTTGAAACAGAAAAGTTTAATCCAAAATCATGCATCTGACAGCAATAATGATTTAGTCTGCAAAAATAATCCTACTGCAAGCAAAGACTATGACATTAGTCTGTGTTTAATATTTGTTTCATGTATAGGGGAAATCTTTAAAAGCAATTTGGTTTCAGCTTTGCATGGAAATACACACATTTATGTTTAGGCTGTTAACAAAACATTCTCACACAAGTGCTTTTTGTTTACCTTGAAATTGTTTTTGGCTCATTGGCATTCCATTTGGAGGTGATGACCCTGCTTATCCGTTTTGCTAATAAATTCAGCTGCGTTTTAGACAGCGAGCACTAAACGTACCACTGCTTCATCCATCATGGAGCTTAACAATAGACATGTCTCCAGCCGCTTCTGCACAGCTAAAAGCTTTTCATGTGAAACCTGCAGACCTGCTGTGTGTATTCGAGGGGTGGTGGTGGGGGGTGCGCGCATGTGTTCTTGTGATGAGGCCTGAGAGTTTGTGTGCTTCTTGGGGCCTGCAGCTGTCTTTCAAAACCTCTTATCAGATAGATGTTTTTGATATCTCCACCACTGAGGATTCCCCACATATACATAAACAGCCCCTGAACCGCTCGTAGGTAGCGCCGATGGAGGCACATGATTTAAACTTAGATGTTTAGGAGTTCTGTTTCACTGCTCTTATGTCCCACTTGGAAGTTCACTCTTTCCCCTAAGCTATGTTAAACATAAAACCAGTTGATGAAAAATGGCCTTACATGAGATTCATCTTTCTCTCCCCTGACACCAGCAGTGGTTTATTCAAAAGCCACATGATAGTTGAGTGGAGGAGTGTGTGATCAACGGTGTCTTCACTGATGTCAAGATGGCTAGCAGTTTGGCTGGTCAGTGTCTCATGGGGCTGCATCCTCCATTTGCATAACAAGCTGTCCTCATGACACCAACGCCTCGACAGATGTCAGGCTTGTGAGCAAAGTTTTTCCTCTCCATCATGTTTGAGCTTTTGTCAGGTTTTTTTGTTCCGGCTGTTCGTTCATTTTTCAAGCAGCCATTGTTATTTGATGTGACTCTTTTCCAGGGTTTGTTGTTGTCATCACTCTTTGAGAAGTCACATAACAGTCATAAACATCACGCTGGCGTGCAGTTAAAGTGATTCATATATTCATATAGTTTTATTCTAGAAAGCAGATTTATCATTAAGCAAATAGTGGCGGTATTATGTGCTTTATCTTGTCTTTTTTTTCCTGACATGATGATTATTATTGATATTCGTGAAGCTTACTCTGACTCAGAATTATCTTGTTCCAGGTAATGTCTAACTATCATTAGTAATATAATACTGACAAAATTAAAATGCAATTGAAAGTAGTTGTTGACTCCAATTTTGCACAGTTTTAGTGAAAAACAACTTAAAGCTGTAAGTAAATAATACAAGAATGAATATAAAAGACTTTTACTTGAAAACTAAATGACTGGCTGCCCTCAGGCAAATGTTACAGGTCCATTAAAACACACACTGTGATATAAAAAACTATTTTCTATCCAAATCCATCATCACACTCAACTTCTCTCTGAAATAACACACATTTTATCATTAATGCAAAGCTGTCACATTGTCACGCATTACTTATGGTTAGTTGTTTATCCATTTATTTATGGTCATCAATCAAGTGCAGTATCCTTACAGGTGTTCTTTTCCTTTTAATTTTCCTTAAAGAGTATGTTGGATTGTGTATGGATGAAAGAGTGAATGATGTCCACATGTCCAAAACATAGTATCTAACAATCCTGAGTTGTAAATTACATCCTTCTGTAGCATGTATGTGGCAGGGTGAAGGAGGGCCCGGGTGGGGATTGAACCCCTAGCCTCCCGGGATATCCCTGTGGCCAAGTAGCTAGGGTGCATGATCATTCGGAGGCATAGTGACAGGACCTCAACTGTCACATTTACATAAGATGATGGGAAACCATGAATAGTAAAATGTGTAGTTTTCCTTTTGTTACTGTAAAACTATTTAATCTGTTAAACTCACCATTTTAACTCCATAGCCTGATCATTTGTGGAAGAGAGTGCAAAAGAAAAGTAAAGGAGGAGTAGAAAGGTGCATCACTGCAAAAAAACATCATGCAGGATAAGTCCTGAGCGAACAATCTGTTGCATGGCGGTCCATGGATAGATGCCCACGATTCCCTCTCTCCTTTTTATAAGCGTTTCTAGCCAAATGAACACTAGCAAATTATGGAAAGTGGACATCATCATGCATGTTTGGAGACTTAACACATTGACATGTTGGCAAATCCAAACTTGCATTTTAGCACTGCAAACCAGTAAGCTTATTTCATGTTCTGTCACGCAATAGGTTTGAGTTATACCTGAACTATCTTGTCATAAAAGTAGCAACAAGTGATCCAAATGTTGCAAATTTGTAGAACATTTTATTTAACAGTGACAGGCAGGATTGCTGGTATTTTTATGGTTAGATGAGGTTTAGATTTATGCCCACCCAGTGATTACTGCATGATAAACTATCCAGATCAAGCTATTTTCAACAGTAATCCCTTTCATTGTGGTTTGAATTCGCTAAAGATTACATTTGCAAACTAAACTGCGGGATCAAGAAACCACAAGCACCAGATTCTCGGCATCTCAGTGTTTCACACAAGATTCACAAGTGGAAGGAAGAAAAAACCATGGCAACTTAAAACCTCTTCTTCATATTTGGTTGGAAGAGTAAGTGGCCATTGTGCTTCCCGCTGTTTTACATCACAGGGGAAACATCTTCATCATGGCGTATATTATTCCAAAACACAGCTTCCTGCATGGAAACGATCCTCCTTGTCCTCGGTTCGCCTCCCCCTCTAGATAGAGTGCATAGCTTCTTATAAACTGTCCATGCTCCATAAATTGTGCTGTGCCGAACAAAACACTGACTGCACAGTGTTGGGACACGTACATTCAGGACCCCCCGCCTCTTCCCTCTCTGCCATGGCTGAGATTTGCTTTGTAAATTGTGCGATGAGGTCCCAGGGTTTAGAGAGAACACAGAGAAAAACTGGTGAGGAGAGAAGTTTTAATAATGCAGGGTGTTTTTGATTAAGTAAGTGAGTGATCAAACAGCCTTGTGAATGTAGCAGTTATTTCATTTCTTTGAAGAACACTCATATGTTTAAGGCATTTATTTTCATTTAATTAAAATCCATTACAAGCTAAAATGTGTTTGTTCAACACTATCTGCCCAAAGAAAGGTCTTTTTTTTTTTTTACTAACAACTTGTACTTAATTTGATAATTGTGGCAGCACCTACAAGCAGTTAAGAGGAAGTTTGAAAAAAGTGTTTTCAGACCTCAAAAACTTTTAATACCTGTTGAAGTTGCCAACTCAAGTATTCGCTGGAACCTGGAATTCTTATTTGTAGGGATCGTTTTTAGTTCCTGCCCCAGAGTAGTTATCACAAGATGAGTCAGCAGCAACAAAGAAGTTCACAAACTAATCCAAAACTGGTGCAATACCAGCACCCGATGTTACACGTTATCATCTAAACATGTCCAAAAAAATGAAATTACTTCAGAGAAATGGACTCTGGACCAAAGAGTTGTAGTAGAGGAGTTGAGGCTTCATTGAGCCTGGAAGCAACAGGTGATTTTCATACTATTCATACCTTCCAGTATGTTATTTATTACTCCAGGGTTTCTATCAATGGAAAACCAAAACAAATGAGCCACACATATGGAATACATCAAGGTTGTTGAATGACCCCTTCATTTTACATTTTATACCAATAGCATCACCATAATTGTTCCTGGATTTTAACTGTGTAACTGATGTAACCATTAAACAATGGGCCTCTGTTTTTTGTATCAGAATACTGATCATCCTGGTCACATGACAAAACCTGTAACACTTCTTTTGATTCACAATGCAAAATAATGACTCAATAGGTTGTACAATTACTTTCTTTTTTTTTTCAGTTTCACCACAATGACACAGCTTAAGGTTCAATTCATCAGCATGTCAATGTGCTGTGTCATACTTGTTCCAACCTAGCATGTCTCACCAGTGTTTACCTGCCCATAAACACTTATGTGGAGGAAGCTAATGAAGGGATGGCAAGAGGGGACCAACCATGGCCTATGATATTTTTGTTCTCGGGGTTGCTGGTTTAAAATCCATCCTGCATAATGTTTTCAATGTTTTCATTTTTCTACTTCCTTTCTTTTTCTGCTATCATATTGAAACAATTGAGTTTAAGTGTTGAATACAAATGATTGCATCTAGATGTTACAGACTACATGGTTAGAGTTATAAAACATCTAAATAAATCTTTACTCTTACTCATTTTAAAGTTAATGAGTTACATTACTGTCATGTCTCATAAATACTGCCTGACAGAAAATTACAGCCTCGGGATGTTACAGTTTAAACAATTTGCAACCACGGATTGTGACATAACTACTTTGGACAAGTGGTCAAATGTACAGTATATATTACACATGAGACAGCTGCCCAATCCCTGATCTTTCCCTAATCCTGTCGAGTAAGCATTTGCAGTCCTGTTGCTCATTTTAAGAAGGTGTATGGTCTCATGACAACATTGTGCAGGTTGGAGAACTTTTTGATTGATATGGCTATATTAACTCTAACAATTAAACCAAATGAAGAAGGGAAAAAACTGCTATCTGAGAGGAAAAAATGAAAGACAAAAACTTGCAGTATGTTTTTAAACACAAGAACATGAGCCAAACGTTTGTTTTTGTTATTAATCAGAGAGAAGTGTAAGAAAAGTTTAATCACGTGTGGAGTGAAATTATCTTCCTATGGTACTCTGTTTTACTCATATGTTAGACTTAGTCATTTGTTAACCTCCACAAATTAAATTTGAATTAGGGTTGTGCCTAAACGAGGTCACACACACACACACACACACACGAAATGCTGTATTCATAGCAGGAATGACAGGGAGAGACAAAACAACACCAAAGATGAAGACACACATTTTCACGTTTGAAGGGCGGAAGGCAGTTGACAGGGTGAAAGCGCGTGGAGCTGACATTTTTCTTTACCCATCACTGATGTGAAGCTGATGAATATGTGAGATGGGTTGCGCATTCACAGCATCGGGTCTATTACCACAGCAAGAGAGGAGGACAACCACTGCAGCTGTATTTGAAATGGATAAGGTCTTCTTAAAAAGAAAGAATGAAAACAAAAGATAATTTTCATTAAAAACATACTTAATGTTTCACAAAAAATGATTTTTAAAAATGCACGTTTTTATGGGTCTCTGTCAACTGAATGTCAAATATTTCTGTCTCTTACCATCTTATGGTGTAACAGTGAGAAATGTTGGTGATGAATACCTTGGCGCGTAGTCATGCAATTTCAAGTAGTTGCAGTGAACAGTCCAACAAATCTCTGAACAAGTCCAAATCGTTAGGAATACCCCAAAACACATTTTGAGATCAAATCAAATTGTTTCGCATGCTGAGCGGTAAAGTAGCTCCAACATATAAATAAACTAATGAAAGACATGGCCCGGGGCCAGCGCTTTATCAGTGTTGTGCGCTTGTGGCTGGAATTCAACCCCACTGTCCTGTCTCGACTTGCTTTCGCACTGTTTACTTTTTTGAGAGGCCAAGCAGTCAAGTCGATCCCTGCAGCCGCTCAATGCCGCGTGTGTGGAGTGCTGCACAACAGAATTAAAACCCATCCATGCAATCATGCAAGAGCTGATAAATGAGGGTGGCTCTGCGTCAAGACGCAGTCTAAATTGACGCACAGTCACGCAAATAATAATAATAATAATAATAATAATAATAATAATAATAATAATAATAATAATAATAATAATGGTGTTATTCATTTGACAACCAGATTTTGGCAGCGAGTCTGAGACTTGAACCCACGACTCTGCATCATAAGAGAGATTGGAAATAATTAGATTGATATAGAAGTCCTGCCTTAAGAAGAATATATTATTTAAAAGAAAAATGAGTTAGAAAATAACAGATGTGCAATTTTAGAGTTGCTTCATGAACTATGAGTGGATAAGCATCAATAATCTGTCATGATCATCTGTGTCAGAGTTGTTGTTATATCAACCGGCGGGTGGGAGTATTAATGTGGTGAAGGTGGGCACGAGGAACGGCGGGTCTCTGTTATTGGATCCGGCCTCACCAGGTGAGCTGTGAGCAGCTGACCCCACCCCCTCCGCTCTTTTTGGCTCTCTTGCTCTGCCTGGTGCTGCCAAGGTGACCTTCCAGAGAGGAGGAAGGAGGGAGGGAAAGGTGGATATTCAGTAAGGTGCTGACAGAAACATCTCTGGTTATGAACCAGCCGCGGTTTGCTTTTCTCCGCTGGGAAGGTGCGCTGCCAGCCGCGTCTGCCTCGCCACAGCAGGAGCACCAAGCAAGGAAAACACCTCGGCCAAAATCATGTTAACTCAAGCACCGGATGTCTCTGGTTATAAACTGTGGAGAAGAGAAACACAGCGCGCACCCACAGGACATCCCCGACTTAAAAAGGCATGCTCTAAGTGAGTTGTTCACATTTCTCTACAAACCAGAGGCTGTGTTTACCTGTTATCCACTTCTTTCTCTCTGAACCAGGCTGTCTGACACTGTCTGCTCCAAGCACGCACTAGTACGCACGTCTCCAGTCTCTGGCCTCACATATCTACACACACATACCTGCTGACAGGCTCCCCTTGTGCGCCATGACGCGCTGCGCGTTCAACGCAGGATTGCAGAGCATCATTCTGCAGCCGTCGCTTTTTTCATAGAAACTACACATGAAAATCACATGATTTACAGAGATGCGGATATTTTCTTGAATGCAAAACTGATTTTAGGTGTAAGCTTCGGAAATTTTGCAGAGAAGGAAAATAACCTTTAAAATCATGGTTGCATCTTTCTTGGATTCATATTCAGATAACCTATTTTAAAACTACTAGTTTAGAAAGTTCAATCCACACAGGGTTGTCGTTTCTTTTTTCCTGAAAAAAATGCTACTTTAATGCTTCTTTTTTAGTAGTTTTCATGTGACATATTTTGTTTCCAGGTAAAGATTTAGCCTGCCTGGTCAAAGAAAAATAATTAGAAGAAATAACTTTGCTTCAGAAAGATTTCATCTCAAACACCCGGTTAAGATAAATACGTCAAAGATTACAGGTTGTGTGCGTGAGGGTGGCGGCCTCTTAAGCCAAAGTAATTACGTCACTATTTCTTATACTCGTTTGGAAGGACAGTATCCTTTCTGTTTAAGTCGGGCTCTGAAACTGGATCTTAAGACGTCCTTCGGAACTCTGTAAAAACAATAAAAAGCATCATCCAGTACTGATGCTCAACCTATCAAACCTTCGTAATTTCAGCTCCCCTCTCATTGTCCATGGAGTAAACAAAAAATGACCCGACTCACATAGTCGGAAATGGGTTTTACTCAGATTTTCTCTGTCATTAGTTTCTTTTCACGGTCTTATGGTCAGTTTGGATACTCAAGGCAGGAGGGCATGTCTTAGATATATTTAATCAGAGATTACATGGCAACTGCAGCCAGAGAGCCCAAAGCTGTGCACTCTAATTCACAATCACGTTTTTCAGACTTAATGGACCTAATAACATAACACTTAATCACGTTACTCTCACTCTCCCGTCTCCCTTTTACATTTCTATTTTTCTTTCTGCACTGTTTTGGGGTTAAACAAATTAAACGAACGGTTCGCCTTCTTTCTTCATCTTCTGCCTCTTCCTCCTCTCCTCACAGCAGAAGCTCAGAGGAAAGCAGCACAGGCTATTTAGCCTGAACGCAGGGAGAGGCTGCAGATAATGAGAGCCTGGTTGCATTAAATGGACAAACAGCAATCCGGCATCTCCTGACCCCTCGATGCTCCTCTCGGCTCCATTGATCATCCCCCCCTTATGAGATAATGCAATTACAAACATCAATAAGGAGCTGCGAGGGGAATCATTATGTGGTGACAGTGATAAATGATGCTGCAGAAAATAGCGGGCTCCTCTCAAACAATCCCTGCGCCCAAGGGGCTTTTGAGGGCCGGGGCCCCGTCGCCAAGGAGACAGATGACATCCAAAATGGCCCCCCGCTCAACAGTCCTCCTCTCTCCTTTTTCCTCTCTTGCGCTCCTTCTCTCGACCAACAGATTTTTTGCCTGCTCTCTCTCTCTCTCCCTTTTTCCCCTGCTTCTTTTGTTTCAAAACCAGCTGCCACGCGACGTGTGAAGGTGGAGTTTTTTGGGGGAAGGTGTGTTTGGAAAGTTTGTCCTGGGAGGCGTTTGGAGACGACAGAGCAATTTGTATTCTTGTCCATATTGATTTCATAAAGTAGCTATATTGACATGTAATCGTGGCAATATTTCTATTTCCTGTGTAATGATTTTCGCTTAGATAACTATGGAAAATTGATCAGTTTGGTGTTGTTCTGTTTGGCACCAGTCTCAAATCTTTACCGTTTCCTCAGATGTCTCAGATTGAAAACATGAAAGTAGCCTAAAAGTGGCAAGTTTAGTTTTGTAGCACATATTACATTTCTGAAATTTCACTCTTGACTTTGTGGTGGGGAGTATATAAAAATAATGTAATTTATAGGACCATTTAATTCTATTTTTTAAAGCTAATAAACTAAATTATAATTGTATGTGCTGCAGCTGTTTTTAAAACAATCCCCTTTTTAAATATCAGAATGGAAAGCTAGTAAATGAAAAGAAAAGACAATAACAGGTGCTTACGCGCTGCAATTTTCTAAAATTTTAACAATTGCAAAAGTAGAAGAAACAAAGATAATTTAAGAAAAAAATCCCTTTGAACTGAACACACTGCACAGTTATAACTATAACAAGCCGTGGTGTTCAAACCTGTGTTTTTCTGATTAATAGCCAAGTCTTCACACTTAACTGCCGCTGAGATTTGTCATGACTTGTTACTGTAAGACGAAACAAGAGGCACACGGTTACTTGTTCCCTGTTTCAGTCTTAAAGGTGCATACATATCAACGCTTGTGGGAGGAGGACAGGCCTGTGTGGGCACCTCCACTTCTCTGGAACACATTTCTGCTTCATTCATTACTCTGACAGTTCACTTCGCGGTCAGTGTGTGTTTGTAAGGAGTGGTTATCATCAACTATATACTACTTGTTTTTTGTTTTCTTGTTTTCTGTTTTGGTTTTCATCTTAGTCAAAGTTAATGTGCAGAAGACGGAGCATGAAATATAGGTCAGCTGTGACAAAAATGTTCCCAAGCAGACCAAATTACAATAATATGAAAGTTGTAAGATTCGCTCAAACGCAGAGCATGTTGAACAAGTTCACATCATAACACACGTTTTTTTTTAAATTATGTTATTTTTGTTTTGAACTATACCCCATCAACTTTAAAATAATTTTAAACTTGTATATTTTTATTCTTTCTTTTTAAAGAATGTCTTTCTTGGTTTCACTTTTCTTTTTATGATTTTGGTGTTAGTTTAACCATAATTACTGAATCAGTGGTAATGACTTCACCCCTTTGGCACCTTTTTTTTAACAGTTGAAGAAATCATCTTATTTCACATTAAACATGAGGCTGAATGAGATGATAAAAAATAGATTCCTTTTAATATAATATTAAAGTGAATTTCCTCGTGACCCGTCAGCTTTCCTGCTTTGGGTGTTCTATACAGCTGTGCGTAAAGAGAGACGTGGAGCTGTGCGCCATCTCCAAACGTCCCTGTCCAGGACAGTTACCAGGCCTCCCTAAAGAGGGCAGTCAAGCATGGGCTTTCCTCCTCTGTCTCCACAGCTCCCAGCGGCCACGGGCTCAGGAATTCACATTTCACAGCCTTGGATTTTCCAGCCATGGTGGAGAGGCGAAGCAATTAAAACGTCGCCTGGGTTTTTTTTTAAGAGCGTGTCTATTTTATTTCGTCTTCTTTAGTGTAAATAGCATTCACTTCAGCAAAGGCAGTAAAAATACAATAGTTGCTTGGAGGAGAGATGGAGAGAAAGAAGGGTAGAGTATTGATTTATACGCGCATATTGTTATGGATAAAATAGACTCTCTTGTTCGCTGATTTGAAGAGGAAGAAAAAAACATCAACAACGAGACAGCGACTTTGGTATTCAGAGCTGCTCTCCGAAATGTATTAATCAGACAAAACTCGCTCGTCTCTTCTCTCGTCTCCTCCGTCGGCTCAGCCTCTCCCTCCTGAAGTGCAGTGTAATCCCGGAGACAACCTCGGCTGCATGAGCGCTGGGCTTCAAGCGGAGCCCTTTGACTGCGGGCAACAAGGCGTGAGGGAGAACTAATCTTCCCATTTACACGTTTGTAGCAATTTTACCTAAATGAATTTTAATGCTAAATGAAGGATAGCCGGCTTTCTCGCCGAGCCCCTCTTCCCTCGCATCCCCTCAATGTGTGAGGAAATTACAGCAGAACGCATGCATTAGCTGCACATTTTCCGCAGCAATGGGAGGGAGGTTGATTTAAGTCCATGTTCCTTAAGTAGAAATGGACCTCTGCTTTCTTCTGTGTCAACATGATTTAGCTTTTACACCATCACTTGTAGACTAGAGGCTTGTTTTGTTGTCAAGATATGACAGAAATATAATCTGAGACTTGTTAGGAGTTCTCTTATTTGAACAAAAAGATTTATTTACAACACAGATGTACACGTATACCCTTCAAAGAAAAAAGAATAAGAATCATGACTTTTCCTCAAAGGAAATTTTAAAGATGTGCGTAATACAAGCAATGGATAATGGAAGCATTAATAACACACACACAAACTTTCACACAGGCATATTCCCCCTCACATGCACACAGCCACGCACACACACAGCAACTTTTACATTCTCTCCTGTCTGTTGATCAACATTACATCATCTGGTTAAATCAAAATGAAGGGACTGTGGCATAAATGGTGTTTTCTCATAGCCTCCGCCTCTCCCTGTTGGCAGGCCACATCAAATGATATGGGGAAGAGAATCCATTGGCCATGCAAGTGCTCAGTCATGTGACATTAAACACATCAATAAGACACTGGAATAGACTTTCAGAGACCCCCCCCCCCCATTACAGACACAAATGGAGCAAAAAAGAAAAGGAAACAACATGTTTGTGGGACACTTGGAGTTTCCTCACCCCCCATGATTTCTCTTTGAGATTGTTAGCATGCCACAATGTTAGCCATCGCTGCAGCTACTTTGTGTCTGTCCTAATAAGTACAAAATGGATGAAGTAGAAAACTGGACAATGGCAACTTTGTCCATCTAAAAAGTCAGTTTCTCAAAAGTGTGTTCAGGTTGAAGTCACTGTGTTTGGAGTTTGTCCATAGAGATTCAAAACCCCAGAACACTTTATCTAAACCTGTAGTAGAATAAACTGATATGATTTATAAGAAAAGAAAAGGAAAAAAACAGATCGTCATCACTCTCTTTAATAATCCAAAGAAAGGCCGCAAGAAATGAAAAGAGTGATTGCATTGTTCATTTATTCACTTCTTTCTTTTCAAATGCATTGTGATTCAACGGAGGGAGGGCAGATTTGATGGAGATGGCGCACGCACGCACGCACACGCACGCAAACACACACACACATACAGGTTGTGGAAAGAAACCAGAAAAAAAGAGAAAAGTTCACATCCTTTTTTAAAAAATCTATTAGAAACAACATAATATGCAGAACAATACAATAGCATTTACAATACTTAAATTCCCAGTTCTTGTGAGAGTCCAGCGTAATTTTACAACTGTATACAGTATATTTTCTTTCTCCACTTGCTTCCCAACAGTTGGGGTTGATATAGTTATACTTTTTAATTTCTTTTCTTTCGCTTCCCTCCTTCCAGGTTTCAATCCACTATACTTTTAAAGGGCACCTCCTTTTCTTTGCTAGTGTCCTGTCAGATACAGACATTGGCTTCTCTTTGGTCCAATTCCATTGTCCCAAAGAGTGAAGTGCTCCTCGCAGGAAGTCTCTATTTTTTTGCCGAAGAGTCAAGAATAAATCATCAGGCGCCACATTCACCAAAAGTACAGGCAAATGACCCAATGAGTCAATCACAATCACTTTAATGGAGGAATCCATGTGGGCCTTGTGGGCAGTGGCAAGAAGGGGGTGAAGTCTTGTGCCCATCAGAGAAGAAGGAGTCTCTCAGGAGAGGGGGCTCATCCGACTTGAATGAGGTTTGATATTCTGTGCATCACCTTTGCTAGATAGATAGACAAAGATTGTAGGCAGCCATGGGAGACTTCCATGTTGTAGACAGCAGCCAAATAAAATATTGTTGGTTCTTGAAGGTGAACAGAGGAGTTTCTGTTGGCTGTTGACATCAGGATGTCCAGAGTCCCCTTCTCAAGCTCCATAGACCTCTGTGAGACAGATGATCCCCCGGTTTGCCCTGCAGCTCTGAGAAGAGAAAAGATCAAACTGGTTAATGATAAATGATCATTTCTACACAGACAGCCCTAATAACATGGCGTCATCATACTCAAAACTGTTCAGGCCAGGAGTATTTTATGGGTTGAAACCCCTACAGCACATTAAAGCACAGTTTCACCTGGCAACAGTGATATGCACATTTGGACACTGCATAATGTTGGAAAAATAAAAGTTAAACTTCCATATACAGGCAAATATAAGTCAAGTCAAATGAGCATCCCAAGCTTTAAACAGGTTGGCATGTTTCCACCACAGAGACTGTAAGCCTGTGACTACAAAAGAAAACTATTAAATGAGCTAAATATCATTAATCATTCATTAAATACAACAATAGATCACACTAGACCTCAGAGAGCAGAGTCTCAGGTTACATTTCTGGCCTGACAGCACATGAACATTATAGGACCTGCTGATGAGACCCTGTTGGAGCAGTTTAGCATGTGGCAGCTGGGAAACTAACATTAATCTGGGTCAGAATCCAGACCATAGCCTGCATACTGTGTGGACACATGAGAGACAGAGAGAGCACTGGAGGGTTTAGCGAGTTAATCCTACACCCACAGTAATGCTACTTTAACAGTAGGATAGGACTTAGAGACCAAACACGATCGACTTGAGATGATACTGAGGTCGAGTGCATAACATTTCCGGGATAATCTGTTCAACCAGACTACAAGGAAGTTTAAAATTAGCTCTATGTTTTTCTTGCAATTGATCACAGTAAGCATTTGTTTTGAAGAGTTGCACTGATAAAGAAAAAAAAGACTCAAGTTATCTTATTTGTGTCACTGTCAAAACAGCTTAAACTGGTGCAACCTGCTACATGCCATCAAACCTGCTCAGACAATGAAAAATGTAAAGAAATCCCTCTGCACCCTCTTCTATTCCTGCATTCCTCTCTTCAGCGCCAACAATAGCAGTCATCTATCTCTGCAGGTGGAAAGTCACCACTGAGGACCCACAGTCATTGTCAAAACCAAAGAGGGAGAGGTGAGACCCACAGTCGCCCGTCACCTGAGAGCGCCCAGGGCCTGCCCACGTGTTCAGCACACATAGGGCCATTACAGAAAACACAAAACTTAGCAAGGAAAGGGACAAGGAGGTGCAGCAGAATGACAATAACAGAGGAGTGAACGCATTTGCCTTCATCCATCAGTTTTCACATTAGCTACATGGAGAGAAAACATTTCTTGACTTAAATGCATCAAACCAGTTAATAACAATGGTCCAAAAGCACAAGTTACTATTTGACTGACATGATCAGCACGGCAGCATTAACATTTATAACAAAGAATCTGCCAAACAATCAATTCATCTGTTGCTTCGCAGCCTCAAGTTGTTTGAATTTCCTGCATTTTCACCCTGCTTAACAAGACTGTCCTGATTACTCCAGTAAACCCATGTCAAGGGTCTAATAAATGGTATGCGTGCTTGAAAGAGCACACATTACTAATAAGGTTTTTCACTTAATAAGCCAATCAATACATTGAGCTGTAAGCCTCATTTCTTAGACTCCGAGGGGGATTCCACAGGGGCCAAATCAACAGGGACAATCATTCACATGGACAATACAAGGGGGCACAAAATCCCCATTGGGACCTGTTTTTTCTTTTTCTTCTTTTTTTTTCTAGTGTTCGTTAATCGTAAAAGTTCATCCACCAGGGAAAAAAAAGTTTTGGGTTGAGGGGGTGACAGTGGGAGGGTTTGTAGTAGTTGGAATTCGAGGGAACGGATCTTGACCCTTTAGCAAGAAGGTTAACAAATTTGTGCTTAATGATTGCAGCAATGAATTCTGGGACAAAGGGTCTCCAGCTGAGACTGGAAGCTAAGAGGTTACAAGCGGCGTTCATTCAAGCGTTCCGTCCGACATTTTGGGAAAAGCTCCTAGTGGGTAGGATCGGGGAAAATTCCAAACCCTCTGCATCATAATTAATTCTTCCACTCTGTGATAGCTTTTGTCCAGAAAATTAAAATTAAAATTTTCAGAGGTCGCCCCTGGCTAGTATCGTGGAGGAGGGAAAGCAGGGGAGAGGAAGAGGAGAAAGGGGGTAAGGGTCAACCCAGAGTCACTCTCGTCGCTATCAAAGGCTCAGCTCGCTTCTGCTTCAGTTGCTGGGCTTCATCTCTGCTGACAGGTGTATTGTTTCGCAAGGGGATATGAGCTCTGTAATCATCATTGGGTGGAAAGCATAACGCTCTTCACTAAGCACGACTAATTGGCTTTAGTTTTAACTAATGTTGCAGTGTGACTGCTAGGCACACCTTCTGTATCAAGGCTCAGCAATCCCCAGCACAGTAACCGCTCAATTTAGCCCTGCGGTAACAAAATCTCAACTCTCCTAATGAAAATTGCTTATAAAATATAATGAACCTGTGCTCTCTTAATCAAATAAGATAACTGTCCCCTCCCCCGTCCATAATAACCTATTAATTTAATTGGTCATGAAAGAATATAACACCTCACTTGCATTTAATTGACCTAAAAAGGAAAGTCGCAATGTTTGACAGAGGCTAACTTCAGTAGCAGCGGCTAGCTGATGAAGCTGTAAAGAAAAGGTTCATCAAGAAGAAGAGTAGACATTTTTCCGTCACCATCCCTCTCCCGGCTTCTTTCTCCTTCCCTTCCTCCTCCTTCCTTCCTCTTTTTACTCCATTTGCCCCTCCCTCTTGTCATTTACTCTTCTCTTGCTCGCCATCTCTTCATCCGCCCCTCCCTCTTTCTGTCTACCTCTGTCTCTGTCTTTTTTTTCTCCTTCCTCCGTCTACCGCCTTCTCTGAGCTTTGCTAGACTTGCTGAGGATTCCTCTGGTGGCCCAATTACGGGATTCAGCAGGCAAATTGAGGCTGTTTAAAGCAAGGTCTGCTGGGAAGGCTAGCAGCTGCTGGAAGGAGGCTGCTTGGACACGGCGAACCAGCCCTCGTGTTTACACACTCGCACATAAACACAGACACACACGCCTCATTCTGAAGGCACAGTTCTTTCTGTTTCTACTTCCTACATATCAAAACTGAAAGATGTCATTCCAAGCATGATTCTCTTTTGTTTTAGTTGTGGACATTCGTGATTAAAACAAGGGCTGCATATTTTCACTACAGTGCACACAAGCATGCTTGGGTATTATGTGGAGGGTTAATGGTCTCTATTTTTGTAAACTGAATAAGTCAAATCCATTGGTCACACCTCTAGTGATGGCATATTTAATTTGGATCTAGTCAATTAGGCCCAGCTAAGCTCCATACCCTGCTGGCTACCTCCTCCATTTTGCACTAGTTTATGTCCTTTCCCTGTGCCAGGAGTAATCCTATTACCATACACACATATGCACATACACTTATACAGTTATACGGACCCACATGGTTGAATGTATGCACTGTATAAATGTATGGTTGGCTTTATATGTAGCGACACTGAAATTCACACAGACACATGCATTTGGGGTTAGTAAACCAAACAATGATATTCAAGTAAGACTGGACTCAGAGACACTTTTTACACACTTTGCACTGTGACAACACCAAGCCTGTATACATCCAGAATTATGTGGGAGTCTGTTTTGCCCTGGGGCAAGAGTGAGGGAATGAAAAAGATCACTGGCTTTAAGTCAAAGGGGGATCAGACTGATGGAGGTCTGGACAGAGCTAATGAGCTGA
>JAOXYM010000017.1:23007621-23022632 GCA_028567055.1 Leptatherina wallacei
GGGGGGGGGGGGGGGGGGGGGGGGGGGGGGGGGGGGTAGCTGAGGTGAGAGAAAGAGGAGGGAAAAAAACAGAAAAAGGTGTTGTGTGAAAGAGATGGAGGAGGAAAATTGACAGTGAGAAAAACCACAAAGAGGGAGCAAGACAGAGCAAGCATTAGAAAGAAAGAGAGAAGGTGGGATGGGGTGGGTGGGTTCTCCTGTAGCTGGTTAGCGTATGTGTATTAATGTGGCTCATGCATCAACAGCAACCCGGCAGATTTATGACACTTAAGGGGCGCTCACTTCTCTCCTTCTCCTTGCACCGGCAACGACTGCTTACATTTTTGCCAATCAGTCTGTTGCTATAGCAACGTTATACCTGCCCCCCCCCCTCCCAACACACACACATATTCCCTCCTGAGTCCCCCACCCATCCCTTGTCCCAACCCATCCCCACCTTTCTTTCGTCTCATCGCCCCTCTCCTCCTTTATCTTTTGCATAATAATAAAAACTTGCAAGACGCATTTAATTCATTCATATTTAAAACATTTTGTCACTAATGATCAATAATCACTATTTGTGTCTATTCAGCTGCCTTTATTAGTCGCTTTTTCATGTTTTGTTTTTCTTACCTCCCTTGTCTGATATGAAAAAATGTTCCGTCGTGTAGCTGTTGGATGTGTGGGAAAGCGACGCAGCAACATGCACACACACAGACTTTAGATACACAAAGAGTTACAAGGTTGTGATCAAAGGCTCTTATCACTACAGCGAGGGTGGGAGAGTTAGACAGAGTTTCAGAGAAAAATC
Organism: Leptatherina wallacei; assembly: GCA_028567055.1. Lineage (NCBI taxonomy): Eukaryota > Metazoa > Chordata > Actinopteri > Atheriniformes > Atherinidae > Leptatherina > Leptatherina wallacei. The sequence continues at coordinate 23,008,412 of JAOXYM010000017.1, forward strand.
AGCCTGGGAAGAACAAGAGTCTGTTTGTATCTAAAAACCCATTTAGACATAAAAATTTATTAAATGAACCATTTCCAGATATGTTGATTTGCCAAACAAGAACCTCCAACATTTAAACCTTCGGTCTTTCCATTTTTTATATTTTACAAGAGCAGATAAAATAAAAAAGACAGAAATCATACACTCAAAGCCAAACTATTAACAGTATGCATTTTTTAATACTATATCTGAATCTGGGGAACACCTCAAGAACGTGCACACAAACAAATAATCAGTTAGTAGGGTGTTTGAGTGTTTACTTACATTCCCCTTTGTGTTGTGATTGGTCGGCCTCCGTTAGGACTACATGTAGTGCCACTGACCTTCCATTCCCATGTTCATGCCCATTCCACCCATTGGTCCTGGGAGACACAAAGACAAGAAACTTCAATAAAAACATCTACAACTTTCACTGTATTTGTTTCACCAGGAAATCATTTACACCGTGCTCAACAGCACTACGGTTTGCCTGTGAAACTAATTTGACAGACAGCATAGCAACAGAGCCCTCTGGATCTGGCAGAGTGAGGTGTGTGAAAATGTTGAGGAGGGGTGCAGAGTGGTTAAGTAGCCTGGCAGTTTATCCAAACCTGCTGACTTTGTGTGGAGGGTAAGATGGGGTGAGAGACTTGAGAGAATTCCAGAAAAACAGGGGATATAGGAGGAGGATAGGAGCTTAAGGACAAACTCTGGGATTAGGCCTGATGGCGTGAGAGAAGGACTGACTCTGAGGGAGAGAGGAAGAGGATGGTGGTGGAATATTATTGACCACACCTGTTCTGTTTTTTTTTATTTCAGGGAAGGAAGCAGCAATGTGTGTTTGTGTGTTTCTTCTGTGTTGCTGCACAGTTTACACCCAAACCACCACACAACAGTCATATAGCCCCCACTAAGAGCTTGTGTATGAAAATAAGACAAGCAGCATGATGGTACAATAAACCACCAACATGGCAGATAGATTCTGAGTGAAGCACACATCTACACCTAAACAGAGAGGAGGGCAAAAAAATGCCTGAAGAAACAAACAGAGGAAGGACTGATGGTTCAAGGCTCAAGAAGACAAAGGCATGAAACTGAGAAAACAACAGCAAGGAAAGATGGGATGAAAGAAAGGGACAGACACGCAGAGAAAGCCTTACCAGGTGGTCTGATTCCCATGTGCTGCTGACCGTCCATGACGAAGCCCCCCATCGGCTGGCCATCTGGATTGTAGGGAGCTCCTTGACTTACTGTGGATGGAAGAGAAGACAGGGAGGGAGGGATAGAGGGATTGGAGGGAGGTAGCAGAGTGGTCAATTAGTGCTTTTAATTAAGGCTCAGTGGCCAGAGCGGGATCATCTGTTGGCTGGTGCACGCACAGGAAGCCGCCATTGTCTGTCAACGTCATTCTGCTCCATGTCTGTGCAGCCGGCCACTGTAAGCCCCTGGAATACTTTAATGCAGCTAAATGCTCTAATAGGGATCAGACTGGGAGTTTAATATACTGTACACTATGGGACATTTAAGAGACACAAGGACTTTGGTTTTAACGTGATTATTTAATTAGTGACCCAAAGCAAACCAATGTTTGCATTACTGGAATTGTTTGATTTCAAATTAATTCCTTATGCTGATTAGCAAAGATTAGTGATTATATCATTAAATACACTAACAGTATGTTGTTTTTAGTTTAAACTCTTTCTGATGCTTATATATTTTAAAAACTCTTTAGAAACTCTGGGATCCAATTGTTGATTTTTTTTTGTTTAGTTTAAATTCTGTGTTCACTTGTTTGCACCACCAGCCAACAGGTAAGTAGTAGAGTGTTTTTATACATTTTCATCATTCTAGTGATACTGACTGAAGAGATCAAAATGTACAGCCACTTAGATAAACGTCAAAAAATGGCATGACACAGCAATGCTTTTAGCATAACTGTTGCTCCTATCAATGTCTAATTACACATAGATTTTTAAAAAAAAGAACTTGAGGCGGATGCTTTCACAAGTTTCTGTTTGTGACAACTATGCATCATTCTTGCTAAACGGACCCAGAAATCTGCTCCTACCTTAATGCTTTATCTTATAAATCCTGCCTAAAGCTGAGCAGCCAGGATAAGTGAAACCTGATCACGTTCCAATTTTTTGCTCCCCTCCATTGTTCTGCTCTCATAGAAAACCACTTACCTTCGATTTAGGCTGTTTGGGGGTCAGTCAAGCAAAAGCAAGACCTCGGCCCCACTGAATGCCTTTGAACTTTACTGCGCCCCTAATGCCACCCTGACCTCTGACCCCTATTACAGGTAATAAACTTTACGGCAGTCCAAACCAAGCCATGCACCAGGGGGACCACTCACTCACTCCCCTCGCTCCCTGAAACAGCCGCAAATAGGGTTGAGGGAGGGTGTTTAAAGGAGTGGTAGGGGAGGAGGGGGGAGGTAAAAACAGGTCTGGAGCCAAAAAGCCAATCAGCGGTCACCCAAAAAAAAGAGACGGGTGTAGTTGTCTTTATGTTATGGTTTGAGCCAGAGGGGAATTTTTTGTTTTTCCTTTGCCTGTTTGGTAAAGAGGAAGGAAGGAGTTAGAGAAAACTTTTCTTTGAGAACCAAGCTAGTTTCGTTTACAGGATAAGAAGAAAATAAATCCACTCTCCATAAACTCATTTTCAGCCAAATTATTCTATTATTAATAGTTTTTCACCCCAAATGGCATGTCAAAATTGATTAATGGTTGCTGTTAATGTTGCAATGTTTTGGTTCTTAATTTTAGTGGTAAGTAATGGCAGCGAAGGGGGAAGTCCCCAGAGGATTTGGGCATTCCAAGAAGGGAGCATCAGTCCTGTATTTACCGGCTGAGGGGCCTCCGGGTGCATGGAGTGTGGATGGCTTTCGCCTGCGCGACTTGAAAACAGTAACTATAGGAGACTTGCCTGCACGGTTTGACTGGTCGATCATGGGCTGCACTATTCTCCTCCTCGCGTTAATGAACCTGAGAAAGGTGAAGAGAAGGAGGAAGAGGGTGGTAAAGGGAGGAGGGGCATAAAAGGAAGGAGAAGAGACAAAAACACAGAAACATTGTCAGAGCTTTACTCAAAACACGATTAAGCAAAAATGCTGACTAATGCTTTGAAGATCTTGGCATCCAGCACAAAAACAACCACATTGCCAAATCAGCCTCTTTCTTTTAGCTAACCATAACAGCGATATGGAGTAATTATTCTCCCATAAGCAATGCTGAGCCCCAGTAAAGCCTCCCGTTAGGCCACAGTGAAAGTCACATCTTAACAACTTTAATAACCAAGTCAGTCGTCTTTGAAAATGCAAAACTCCACAACTTGTGCAAACTTGCCTCAACATACACACAGCCAACACTGAACAGTGGGGTCTTTGTGGGGCGAGGCTTAGCCGAGATTTTTCTCCCTGCCTGTCTGAAACATTTCAACCCATCTCGCTTTGTTGGAGATGTTCCATCTCGCAACGAGCTGAGATTGCTGACTGTTTAACACGCTTGGCTTCGAACGTGGCAGTGTGGGAAGTGTTGCTGACAGAAACATGTCACGTTGCCACTGGTGAGAGGCATTGTTTTGGGTGACACCCCTGCTACGACAGGTGACCATGTGTTACTTTTTTTAGTGTGAGTGTGCTTTCACAAGGGGCAAGATTTTGCCCACATATCCTTGGACTAACCTCTTTACTCCATGACCTCCTATAAAAGTGCATAGTCAAACCATTGATACACACACACAATCCCACTCCTGCATGTATTCACACACATTCACGCCCTTGTGCACGCTCACATAGGCAGCGCTCTGGCCTTGCTCAGCCTAAACCCTTTTGAAATGACCCTTTGGCCTGTAATGACCCTGAGGAGAGAGGGCTCTTGGGGCTTCTGACTTGATTTATGTGTTCCTGCTGTTGCCCCACCGGACACTTCTATTTCATTTCTGAAAGGGGAGCGTTAGCTGAACTTAAAGGGAACAATAGTACTTTTTTCGACTTTTAAAGCTGGAAAATAGAGCCTTTAAGAGCTCAAGGGAAGGTGAGAAGGTTGCACAAGAAACAAAAGGACACAAACATGGTGCATCTGTTTGAACCCTAATAAGAGACCAGAAGCCTCTTGCTTTGTATCTGTTTAATATTCCCTCATCAAAACTGCTTTAAGAGGCTCCTCCTTTTTTTTTTTTTTTTTAGCCTGCTCTCTGTCCTGTTTTATGTCCTGAAGACAGCGCTGCAGGGAAATGACGAGACAAAGAGTGGCAGAGATGGAGAGCAATAGAAATAGAGAATGATTTACCATCTTATTGTGTTTTGGTGTTTTAGGTCTTATAAGATGCTTCAGGAAAAAAAATAGTCAGTGATGCAACTGCAGTTCCCTGAGAGGTGAAAACTAAAGTGATGGGGATCTTATCATTTGCACTTGGGCCTTTGGGAGTTTTGTTTTGCATTTGTTACAATAAAGTATGCTGAATTGGAATTTTAGGGGGGGGGGGGTTAGAAACAGAAAAAGCTAGGGAGGAATGCAAGAATGCACTGACATGGCAGAGCACCATCAAATGAGGGAACGTCTGGAGTTTTATCACCAATGCTCTCTCTCCCTCCCTTCCTCCCCAGCTACCCTGTTTTGCTGGGGAGATATGGGAGGAGGAGCAAAGTAGTAAGGGCAAAGAGGGTTGAGGAGGCCTGAGCATTCCTTTAACTCTCCTCTCCTCTGCTGTCCAAACCCTCTACAGAAGGACGAGGTCAACTCGAGGCCAGTGCTGGCTAACTGTTGACCTCTCCTTCTCTTCACCTCCTTCCTCCTGTCATTCATTGATGTCTCCTTGCTTGTTCTTCTTTCGTTGTGCTTCACGTTTCTGGCAAAACATGTTGGGTTTTTTTCTGCCTCCCATCAAATACAGTGATGGATCAAAAGGAAGCTGTTTTGGTAGGAGGTGTGCTCTTCTTAGAAAGTCGTGCATGTATTCTTGGTACAATGTTACTCAGAGAGGAATGTAACTGACCTGAAGCTTGATGTGAAATATGGCATCAATACTTAGTTGCACAAAGAATTAAACAGATGAAGTATAAATGGGTTACTGCATGACTGCTACAAATTGTACTAAAGTTATGTGTGTTACTATTACTACTCCTAAACGAACAACAGTGACTCTGCCTCTCTGTATCTGTTTCCTTCTCCTGCTTGCTCCCTCCTTATCATTCCTTCCCTGTATGGTGGAAACTGGCAGCCCACCTCCCAGCAGCAAATCTACAGTCTGACCCACCAAACTCCCTCCTCCTCTCAAACTCTTGCTGGTTTCCTGTCCCTGTCATCCCCATATCTGAGGCCAGATGCACCATGGGGCCTGGAACAAAGGATAAAATGCCTCTCATAATAGCAGCCAGGGGAATGGAGCGATGGAGAGCTGGAGAATAGGAGGGAAGGAGGAGTGAGAGAGTGGGGCTCTGGTCTGCAAACCAGACACTCTTGCTGTGACCGTTAATAAGCTGACAGAAAGAGGCTGTGAAAGAGGGAGATGGAGAGAAAGGAAAAACAAAGGTAGAGGACTGAGAGATAAAGAGTAATGGAGGGACAGAAAGTAAAAAGAGAGGGGCAGAAAGAAAAGCAAAGTGAGGCTTCACCTTTTCACGACCTCTGGGTGCTATAGGGCCAGTGTTTATGGCCTGTTCACTCCCCTGCCTCTCATCACAACACAATGAGCTGCACTATTCAGCTCCACTTGGAGCAACAATAGCTGGGCTAGTTTGGTGTGACACACTACTGGTGGTACGTCTAAAGTTGGGCAAAAAAAAAAAAAAAAAACATCCAGGAGGTAGGATGACTTGTATAGCTCAGGGAATCCAACATGGTCTGAACACTGTCAGGAGTGGGAGTTGGATCCCCACCAGGGACACACATGTTTGACATATGCATGCAACCCATGATGCAGCGCATCAAAAAACATGTCGGCCATGTGTTACGCCAGAGCTGAAGGCACTGAAGTCATATAAGGAGACTCGGAGAGTTTTATTCTTTTTTGTCTCCAATCTATTTCTCCTTCTGAGTTTCCTAATGTCGGGATTAATTCTCCAACCTCTCTCCCTCCTTCTCTGGGAAGAGTGGAACTGATTGCGACGGCGTCTGCCAAGCCCTTGCTAATGTCCTATTCTCATTACACCCGAGACACACGCACACATACACAGGCATACAGAACCGAGTCAGCCGCACACAGGTGTACACGAAGCGCACGTGAAATGCCCAATTAAAAGCAAGAAATTGTCTTTTTCATCAGCTGCCTTTGTTGCGTGACCAATTAGGGGATAATTTAATAACGAGCAGTGGAAAGATGCAGATTGGATATACAAAAGGTTACCCTGCAAGCTCATTGATTTAAATTCATGTGGAGTTCTCAATATCTGCGGCACACATACTCACACATGCACATCTCCTGAGCCTACAACCAATATTATATTAGAAATACGAGACACACTGAAACACACAAATGTGCACACGTCCTCGGCCCCAATATTACATTAGTAATTGGAGAGTTTTTGCACGCGCACGGCCTGTACAAACCCCACAGTTATACACAGCTGGATATTTCAGCATCACATACATTCATCAGGACCTGGCGGTGGATTTCAGCGCACGCCGACAGAGGTTTACATGCATATTCAAATCTGAGAGCCGCTTAAAATAACTGTGTAACCACACACTCCTCCTGGCTGCCAATCAATGTGATTTAAAACACTTAAGAGAAAGCAAGCTCCGACGGGTAGAGTCGTGTAGTTATCATCAGGTTGTCACTGCGCGGCAACCATCGATTGTATGCTGCTAAACCACAATTAACGCCCGCTCCATATATCCTTCCTACACGCTGCTGACACACACAGATGCACACACACATGATTATGAAATGAAATACTTAATTTATGTCCTTTCTTTCTTTGGGTGTAACTTTTAAATAAACCCTCCTTCTATTACTGTGATGAGGGTTATGCATTAGTCATGTTTAACACTGTACATGTGCACACACCAGCAGCAAGTCACATAAGCAGTATTATGGTATGTTAAAGCTAAGTCTACAGACTCAATTCTAATGTTCGACCTCTTTTCAGAACTTTATCCTGTGTCCAAGCACCTGTCCACTTCCTTAAGTAATGAGTTGTTATTCTTACAAAACTTATGCACATCTGGAAGTGGCAGTGCGTTCATGTGCTCATACCTGCACTCTGCATGTGTGTATGTGTTTGCGAGCAAACTGCATGTGGGTGTGTCAGGGAAGTACAGTTATGAGTTTCTCCCCTTGTTATCCTCAGTTGACGAGTTAACTCATAAATCACCTCCTTCTCGTTTCCCTTCCACGTCCCCCTCCCTCTTTCTCTCCCTCTCCTCCTCAGTGTCATTTGCAGGTCAGATGTTTGGATTCGATGATGCAGATTAGTTTCAATAAACTAACACAGCCGTTTGCACAAGTCCATTTGTAACATATTCACAGTTAAGCGATGAAAATTTTAACAGTATATAACAAAAAACTCCACAAAACTAATGCAAATAACAGCTTTTTTTCATGGCTTTTACAACCTGAATGACTTATATTCGGACCAATGTATGAGGGGTGAATAAAAAAAAATCCCTCAAATGTAGGAAATGTATACATATGTCTTTGTTTAAAAATCTTTGCTATGAGATGCAATGGAAAAAAAAGATCATTTAAAGCATTGCTTCCTTTTTTGTTATAGAAAGTCAACCTGTGTTCTCTCATCTCAAGTAATTACCTTCATTTTTAGATGTGTGGAAAAATTATTGATTGTACTGTTTTGTATCTTAGTCCCTTAATCATCCTATGACAAACTCAGCTGCATGTTTAGAGCCCTTGTGGGAATCTTGTACACAGGATAGGAGTCACTGATTTTGAGGAATTCTGATCTCCAAGCTTGCGACGTTTCATGAGTAAGCCAAACTTAATGCTGAGCAAAGAGACTGTGTATTGTCTTTAATTTGTCTGTACAGTTTTCAACACGTACAAATTCCTACATCCACGTACACAGTTACAGATATAGGACTCGGCTCCTTGGGCTGCATGCTCTCACTTGTCACTGTCTTGCATCGTTCTCATTGTTTTCCCAAGAACTTGTCTTTTACCAATTAACCGACCACAGAGATCTAAACTCACTCTTAATTCCAAACAAAATCGTGCAACATAATCATTCCATGATTCCTTGAGATTTTCAGCCGCATCCTACAGAAAACGCTGATGTGCATCAGGTCTGTGGAAAAAGCATTGCAATGTACTTATCACCTCAGGGTTAGCAGGCACACAGAAAAACAGAAGCATACATGCACGGACGTACATAAACAGTATGGACATGCACTTTATGAGTACGGTTGAAGTGAGGTCATGTAGAAGTCACATTACCAAGTCCGAGTGCAGTTCGGTTGTTATGAGACTAGAGGTCTGTGTTTTGAGTCAGCACAACATGCAAGTCTTTATTGGCACGCAGATAGGTCCTCAACCATCTCCAAATGAATGCATAGCTATGTACACACACCCACTGACACACACATTCAGTGCATCCAAGGCTGCTGATCCAGCTTCTAATAACATGAGGAGGATTAGCAGGATCCAGTGCCACATATGGAGGGAAACTTAAGAAAACAGTGTGAAATTTAAAAGGAGCTTTAGACTGAGAACAGACATGGGGTCACTTAATCCCCATTACTGCACACACATAAAATGCAAGTATACACACACACACACACACACACACACACAGTCCCCATTGCTTCACTACCTAAGAGCCCAGTGTCCATTAAGACAGCCATGAATCTACCACTAAAGCCGGTTTTACAGAGTGGAGCAACAGGCCGGCTAACTACTCACACGCATACACACAAACTGGAGAGGAACTCAGTGTGTATGCGTGTATCCATGACAACCAGGTGCCTCACAGAGTTATATAGAGGAACTGTTGGCCACTTGAAAAACATATATGAACTCAATGGCTCTGACTGAGCTGGCTTTGCAACACTCAGCGACTTCTAAATGGGACTTGCCAAAAAGACAAAATATAAACAGAAGTAGGAATAAAAGGGGCAAGACAGAGAGAGAGGGGGGCAAGCAGACAACAATCACAGAAAAAGACATAGAAACAGAGATTAAGACAGTAGAAGAGAGCCTGTGGCTGTCACATGTGACCCCAGTCACTCTCTTTATCTCTGTTCCTGCTTCCCTTCAGACGCGTTCAGCCAGCCTTGGACTCAGCCAGCCAGTCATCCATCAATGCCAGAGAAAGAGGGGATGGCTTGAAGCTTGGCTTTGCCCAGAAACAACATGGCAGTCCTTTTCTGCCCACTCTACAAACATAACACTGGATGGAGCCTCTGTCCTTTAGCCTTTGGGCTTGGATCGAAATGAGTGTGTGGCTCCGAGTGTACACATGAGTAGCTCTATTCCACTTGAGTGCGTTTTTTTTAGGTGTGGGTTTGCATCCACAGCTCACATATATTGTTTTTATTCACCACATTCACAAAAAACTCCACTAACCCCCCCCCCCAAAAAAGACTCTGTTCAGACAGGGATGAACAATGGTGTCACACAGAGCCAGTATTGCTGACAGGGCTTGCAGTGTGGACCGATTCAAACAAAGTGGTTGACCTAAATCCCCCTCCCATACTGCCTGTGTCATATCCTGTCTTTGGAGTGTCACTTCCCCCGCCGGCTCACAGCAGCTTTCACTATGGGGGATCCCTATGGCTGCCCAGAAACAAGTAAAAACAGTTTTAGGCTTCAACAGTGAGAAGAATAACATTTTTAGGGGAAATAAAGAACTAACACTTATTTTAATGGAATAAATCAAAGTCAGCCCTCTGTTAATTGTAAGAGTGGCAGTCTGATTTTTTCTCCATATTTAAGTTTGCCAACAAAGCCCCTTGTTTTGCATCCTGCTGATTTCCCTCCACAACTGTTTTTTTTTTTATCAACATGAGAAAACATCAGCGTGAGATCATCAACTGACTGATGGCGGCGAGTACGACAGCGACCATGTGTGCTTCCACACAGACCCTGGCATTCACATTGTGCTGCCTTTCATGTTTTGGACCCCCCCCCCTCCTCACTTTCCCTCCCCTCCCTGCTACAAAAGGAGGTTGAAAAGCAAGAGAGAGGAGTGGGAAGAAAAGAAGAGGGAATAAAAAAGACAGAGAGAGGGGCGAATGAAGAGAAATGCAGGTTTGGCCTCGGGCGGCGTGCTGTGATGTAAGAGAAACACATGGAGAGAGAGAGAGGAAGAAAGGGGGAGGAGAGATGGCATTCGGTGCACCCTATGTCTTTGCACATTGACACCTATGCACTTGCACACAAACACACAGATTTCTGTTGACATAATACAGTAAAGAGCAGGTTGTGTCTGCACAGGCTGAAGATTCCTGTAAAAGGCTATTGTTAGCAACTGAGGAAGGAAAACATTGTTTTTTTTTAATTATTCTCGCATTTTAAGTCTATGTTGAAATCTTTGGGGTGAGGTCATATGTAAAGTGTGTGTGCGTGGTATCTACTGTAATGTCAGGGAGTTCCAAACTGAAGAAACTTGACAGAGCTGCAGTGTATGAAACAGGCTTCAGGGCATGAGCTGGAACTCAGTGTTAATTCCAAAACACACACACACCTTGGAGGACTTTCTGTGAACAAGTTCCAGCATCTCTCTCTCTAACCTGTCAACATACTGAACCACACAACTTATCTCACTCTACCTGTTTGTCTTTCTCTTCCTCATGATGAACCATTTAAGTCTTGTTCAGCTTGGGCCTAACTTACAGTTTGGGCTTTAATTTCTATTAGATGGGGATATTTGATGGATATCTGCCAGATATGATGATATATCATATCAAACTGATGTAGAAGCTAAATAGCCAACAAAATATCGGAAAGGGCCTCCTATTGAAGCAACTTCAAGGGGCACATTCCAAGAATTCATGCATATGTATGGATAGAAGAAGAGATGAACAAGGATACTAAGTCAGCAGTAAGAGTTATCGCTCTTTTAGTTAATAGTTTCATTATTTGCCTTAATTTTCCCTGAAATATGTCTTATTACGGGGCAATAGCCATATTTACATCAATGCTTTAAGTGTGGTTTGATGTTGTGCATTCACAAAAAGAAAGTCATGATTGTCTCCATTTTAACACTTGGATCTTATTTTTTGAAATATGTTCTGACATATGAAGCATTTAAACCACATCACTGATCATTTAAAGTATAACCTGTTTCTGCATCCACAAAATAAACAAGGACAATTTCCTCTTTGGGTTTACATGAAAGAATGTGTTCAACTGACTGAAAAAGAAATCCAAGGGAACTAGTTTGGCTTCTTTTGCTCTCTTCAAGGGTTTGTTTCCATTAAGCAACCACTTGACATTGCATATCAACACTATTCACTCCAAACCAGTTCATGTAAAGTCATCATCTTCTAAAGTACTTCTTGAACAGCTTGTGTCTCTCTTGTTTTCTGTTACAATATTGTTTAGCTGTTTTACAACAGAATAGGAAAAGAAAGGGTTTTTATTTATTAGTGAAGCATATTTGAATCAATCTATAGAAAAAGAAAAAGCATGATGTTTCCAGGTGGTTGTGGAAAAGATTATAGGTTGTAATTCAGTAGAAGAAGTAGCTATCCTAACCAGAAACAAACTATGACATTCACTAAAGGGAAAAGTTTAAGGTTTTTCTCCAGGAATTATTCTCATCTTTGGGAATATCAGGGCTATTAAACCACCTGGGAAGATGTCAGCCAGTCATGTCCAGGCTTATACCTGAAACAGATGCCATTTGCAAATCTGTGTTCTTTATAGGAAGCAAAAACATCTCAAATGGGGCTTTAAACTTTTTTGGCATATTAGTGGAACTTTTTTTATATATATACTTTCCCCTTTGATATAATTTCCATTCACTACTTGTAATTCACATCTTCTAAAAGTGAGTCCCAAAATGGGATGGAGGTACCGCTAATATTAGGAATTAGCAAATCTTTGTTATCCCTTGATTTTGATAATTGTTTTAGCATGAACCTTGCATGTATGGGAATGTGTTACTTAAGGTAAAAATATCTCCAAACTTTTGTTTTCATGTCCTTGTTTCTCACTCCCTGCTTGTTACTTCCTTTTTCATTCTCTAACCTCCATCTGTCCGCTGTTTTTCGAGTCGCTTCCAGAAACCCGATAAGCAGCATATACATATGTGCCATACCACTCCTTCCTAAAAAGCTTCAACGTCTGTCCACTCTGCCCTTTTAAATACTCCCTCTCTTTCTCTCCCCCTAACTCTCTCTGTCCAGGCTTTTAAGACGTTCGTAAAAGGAGGTCTTATTGACAAAACAATTGCTCGGCGGGGCTTAAACACTGCCTTTAAAGGGGTATTATTAAATTGCAGGCAGGAAGGGGAGGGGCAGCCAACAAGGGAAACCTGATGACCTCGCTATCGATTTTTACATCACCGGAGCGTTAGGAAAACTTAGCGCAGAGATACTGACTGCATCTAGAGAGAGACATGTTATATGTTGCACATTGAGCTTTTAGCTGCTGCCTGTTTGCAGAGTGGTGTAATTGTGTAAGCAGGTAAAAGGTTGTGTTGTTCTAGAACACTTTGATACTGTGGCTGCAGACAGATCTACACCTTAGTCAAATCACTGTGTGCATTCTTTCCTTGCTGATTTATATTTCATCCATATCCCAAAATGATTTTTATGCATATTGATAGTTCAGTATTGGTTTTATTTGCTCAAAAATAACAGATTTGAAGTGGAAATTGGTAATAAATTAAGTTGTTTTTTAAAAGGAATGGTTGAAGATAAAAGTTTTATGTCATGTACAAATAAAAATAGATATGTTAGATACATGTAGATTTTTGTTAGTTATGATGTCTGATTTGCTTCTCCTACTGGTCATTATCTTATTTCAAGGACATATAAATATGTGCCTCAAGTAAAAAACAGAGAATGTTTCTTGTGTTTAAACAGTTTGGACATTGTGATGCAGCTCTCACTTGCCCTGACAGATTCCTGCTTCTTAAGTATTTCTTCATAGAGCGTGAAAAAAAGAACTTAAAATGGTTGTTTTGGGGGGAATTCCTTACATTTAAAAGTACCATAACTGTACTGCAAACAAAGGCCTCAGAGATTTATTGCAAAGATGACACCTTTTGCAAGAAGATATGTTACTTTTGTTATACTACTTACTGCAGGAGACTTCAGTTTATAAATAAGATGAAAAGAAGCATTTCAGAGCATAATGAATAAAATACAGCAAATCCTTATGATGCCAATCTCCTACCTTCAAAATTTGATAAAAACCAAAAACAAATTATTTGTTTTATCTATACAATTATAACCCCATAAGAATGAAATTAAGGAACACAAGTTTGGATATTTGTATGGGAGACCAGAGCATATTCATGAATATGTTTAAGTTGGTGTGTGTTAGCTTGTACAACACACACACACACACACACACACACACACACACACACACACACACACACACATTTGTACTCTGTGTGCTGTAGCAGTATAGAAAATGTAGGTTTGGCTTTGTTTGTGGGTGTATATGCTGTAGGGACTACTTTTGGGTTGTGAAATGCATTTAGGCGTGTTTACATTCATATACACAATTTTGTTGTGTGAATGTGAACACACATACACGTACAAACACAAACAGCATTATACACACTTACTTTCTCCATTCAAATTGAGATTCCCTAGTGCAGCTTATTTCTGCCAATAATTCATGAGTGATCTGCGCCCCTTGCCGGCCTTTAGCATTTTTATTTAATCTGCTGAGCCCCACCACGTGCTTGCTCATCAATAATGCACACAGACATGTGTGTTAACACATCTACAGGGGGTGAGAGAAAGAGCAACGGAGAGTGTATGGGTGTCCGGCACAAAATGTATGATGTGAGGTTAAAGCACATGATAATAAAGGGATTGTGTTTTTTTTGGTGTGTTTCTAATGTTCTGAGGTGGAACATGTGACAGGATTGAACTGTGTATTTTATTTGTCGTTGTACATACTTTTCAGCTTGGAGTCCTCCCCTGCTGGGACGACAAACATGGATGACAGTTCACAGTTCATCTGCATCCTTTTGACAGCCTCACTGTGTGTGTGTGTGTGCGTGTGTGTGTGTGTGTGTGTGTGTGTGTGTGTGTGTGTGTGTGTGTGTGTGTGTGTGTGT